>JARUHE010314161.1:0-11834 GCA_031471125.1 Archaeomysis grebnitzkii | reverse complement strand
CATACAGGCTAAATAATCGTAAGGTCTATCGTCTATATTTTATTAAATCGAAAATTCCCGCCGAGTGTCCTATAAGTTTGAATCTTCCTATACCATTTAACCATATAAACTTTCTTTTTACATGTTCTTTTGTTATTTCCCCAATAATCCATTTATTTTTAACACTAGTTTTAACACCGATTGTCCTATCAGTGCTTCTTTTGAGAAAATTACAAAAATATCAAATTTACTGATTTTTTAAAGTTCCCCATTAAATTGTTTTCTGTAGCACCAATTATTGATTTTTAACGTATGGTGCTCTTTCTTAAATGTTATTCTTCACTTATTTACTTTTTATATATTTTTCATAACTTATGATTATGTTCTTAGGTAGGTGGTAATGGATAATGAAATGAATATGACAACAGAGTTTTAAAAATTAAAGTAATAACTGCCTCTTACCACGTTGTTGTCACCGTCAGCTGTTCCTACAAACAATAGGCGTGTTTTGTTTATTTTCCTATGTAACAAATAACTTTATTTTGAGAACTAAAAATACATAACATTACGATTGAGTACTATTAAATGCTTTAAATATTTGAATTACTATCAATTTATTTTATTTAATTAATGAAAACTCTAAATTTATTGAAAGTGACGTAAAAGTTGGTATCAAAGAAACACGACCAACCGAAACAAATTTTGGCGCTAAAATACTTATTGAATTTAGTTGCAGTTTAGCCGTCTTGAGTAGAGGTTGTATTAATTCGTGCAGTGAAAATTTCTTTGATAAAGATGACCACAACATCGACCTTCGTTGGCATTTCCGATGGCCAAAGAGTCAGTAGCAGGTAATTATCACAAATCTTTTAATTTCCATTTGTTTTATTGTGCAGAAAATGCCCTGTCGCAGGCCGCGCTAGCTTGGTTTTGTCTTTCCGTTAAATGTCAAAATGCATTTTACTGAAATGTCAAAATTTAGGAAAAAGTATCAACATTAATAATAAATATACAATTGCTATGTTGCTTGGTTGTTTACACCTTATTCATTTTGTTACAAAAAAATACATTTGAAAATGTCAACTTCCTTAAGCTGCATGTGGTGATTGTGGTTCGTCTTCGTAAGTTAATCGCAAATGAATGTTACTTCGAACATGAATAGGCCAATAAATTCGAGGTTTACTCCAAAAGTATTCGAAGCCTGTTAAAATAATTATTGTTTTTTTCTTTTTTGCTCCGGGCAAAAATGGTGATCTTCTACATTCTTCCTTAGGTTCCATGCCAGTGTTCTAGCCGTCATTGTTAGAATACTTCGTAATAATCGTTAAATTGTTTGTATGTGTTAAATCTACGAAATGTAGACTTGCCAACGAAACCACACTGGATGGTTATCTAATCATTTTAATAAAGGATTGATTTGTAATGAATTTTGGATTTAGATAAGAAACGATGTTCTCGAAAGTTCACGTATAATCTATAGCCCATTATGAATGTATAATAATTTTTAAATGCAATTTAACAAACTAATATTCATTAACTCCATAAATAAATTATTTTCATTACTTAAATATAACGTTAATGACAAGGTCTTAACATTATAGATTCTGTGTTAACGAAGTTTAATAATTATATACCGGATATCGTAGCTTAAAGCTAAAGATTTATAATGTTCTTGTCCATTTTATTTCTTCATTTTTTCAGACTGAATTCAAACTCCAAATAAAGGCCGTTAAATATTTTAAACAGTTTTCTGGTTACCATGGCGATAAAATCATGTTTTTGTCCTTCAATATTTTTTTGTTCTCTTTAACCCAAAAAATAGCCCGAAGTGGCCTTTTTCTGCCATTAAAAACTTAAAAACGAACGTCCCCTTAAAATTGAAAAATATTTTTAAGCACCCTGCTGGTTACTATACACGTGATAATTTAGTTGTCATTTTGAATACGTCGAGATGTTATTGAAAATTACCCTTTTTGTATTAATATTCTAATACACTAAAATAAGTTAACACCGAACGTGTGAAAAAAAATACTAGATTTTCAAATAAAAAATTAACTACCTATATTTTTGTTTCTAAGTAAAATGTTTTGCAAATGGTAAGTAAGTTTGTATAAAACTAGTGAAAAATAAATCTTGAGTAAATTTTACCCAAAAATTTAAATTTCCTTTCTTTGCTGTGCATTATCATAGAACAGTAATTCATTGTAATGCTATGAATACATAGACAGGATATAAATAAAAATAATTACACCCTTGTGTACCAAATCCATAGCGACCATGTGTTTATTAAAATGGCTTTTCGACTTGTCACATGGGAATGTGAAATATTTTGGTCATTAACATATATTTCTTTGTTTAGTATTATTTTACTGCAACTATATAACGCTTATGAGTGTTACTAGCTATATTGTTACAAATGCGTTTAATTTATTTGAAAAAATATATACTCCTCCACAAAATTATAACAAACATACATTGCAATAAATTTGACAAGTCCCTTAAAGACTAAGTTTTGTTGCTAGAACCCTCACTATAAATACACTTGGTGTATAATTATTAAAAAATAATAACGTACTAAGCTTTTGTGAATTTTGTTCAGTATTTAGTTACCTTTCATAACAATTAAAACTATTGAAACCTCGTTTGTAAAATATTTTAAACTTAGATTTCATAGTTTTTAACCTCTCATACAAAAGTTTTTCTTCATTTTCAAACTTTATAATGGATAGCTGTGGTCTTGGAGGAAACTAGTTTTAGATCTTGACATTCTTCATCAAACATCATCCTATGGTCAACTGTTAATGTTAGTTTAACAAACTTGTAATATTTATGGCATTACGGTTTCTTTTTAGTAGACTAGTGAGCATTACGGTTTGTGATACATGGTCAGACATTATAAAACTGCATGATCATACTTTGTAAGATTACTTTTTTGTTTGGACATTTCAATATTCTAATCCATGGAAACGTGTTATTGACATTCATGACATGAAGTTTAAAGTCTAGATTAATCATGAGTAATTATTCATAAAAATTAAATTGATTTTCATCACTAATGGTGTAATAAAAATCTACAAACGTTGACATTGCAATGTATACACATGTACAGAGTAATTTTAAAGTTAAGGCTTTCTTTTGTTAATGGACTTGAACCCAGGATTACATTAATTACCATTGTTTATAATTCCAAAAATAGATAACCATTGCCATTTAAAATTATGCATACGCGTTAGTAACTTAAAAGGATTTCTTCAAAAATTAAACCATAACAGTTTAAAATCCGAAACAACCAAATCAAATTTGCAAGACTTTTTCCATTCAAGTCTGCCAGAGCGGAAATTCTAAATAACAAACAAGTCCCGACGTTTGAATAAAGAAGCTTCTAATCCAAGTTCAAAATATGTCCACAATCTGGTTTTGTTCAACGTCCAGACTGTCCTTGTTGGGAGCACTGGTAGCTCCTCCCTCCATTTTTGGGTGAAGCTGTGTTGTGGTTTTATTACGACGCCCACACAAGTCCTCATGCTAGACTAGCTAGTCTCTTTATTTGCTACTTTATATTTCACAATCCGTTCCTGCTGCAAGTTTTTTTTTTCAAATTTTATTGTATAATTTTCACTGTCTTCAAACTTTATCCATCTTTATCTTGTGTTGTATTTTCAATACTTTTTAGTAAAATATATTGCTGTAAAATGTATTCGATCCAGTTAAAAATGTTTAAAAAAATTATACGTTGTAGATAATAATTTTGTATTGCAGCTGCCAACTTGAATTTTCGCCCATGGGCTAAAATTTGTTTTTGTATATATTTTAAATGGTTTAAAATTTTTTATTTCTTATATTCTTAAAGTGAGATTACATAACAATGCGTACTTGTTTCCTTATAATCTTAGAACTTTAAAGTTTAAAGAAAATATATGTAAGCGCTAAAATAAACACTTCAACAACATAATTAAACATAGTTTTCAACGGTTGTTTTGTAAAGTAAACTCATTATCTTTAGTAAAGTATATTGTAGAAGTAATATCCATAATATTCTATATTTCCAACATGTTTAAAAACTGGAAGGTTCTTAATTCGCCCAAACGATAAGGATTTTTTAAATGCGTTTTGGTCTTTATGGCAAACAATGTGTTTTTTGTCATTGAAAAAATTCTGAAACTGAAAAATGAACTGGCAAGTCAATATTTGAAACTAAATTTGGATTTATAATTTGTACTGTTCTTGATAACAAAGTTTTTTTTATATTGTAAATATATTAAACAATTTAAATGTTAAGATTTCATAGAACTTGCATAAAATATTCTTTTTAAATTTTACAAATCTATGAAGTTCAAAAATAGTTTTAAATCAATAACTCGTTACTGCTCGATCTTCTATTAAATACTCTCGATTTAGCAACGTGTTTACTACTTTCATTACAATATAATTGAAAACTTGCTATGTAATATCTGTTAATTTTTTTAAACATGTAAAGCAATTCTTTAAAGTTTAAGTAATTATGTTGGATAATTATAATGAATAAATGTTGACAAAACCCAATTAGTTGCCTACTCAAGTTAGGCTTATTATATCTTGCACTGATAAAGGTCTGCTGAACATTTTATTTTGTTTATATAAGTAATAAAAGATTCCTTGTTTAATAAAACCTTTTTGTTTATAAACATTTAAATTGTTTTTTGACTGCAAGTGTTAATGTTGTTTTTATGAACCCTTTCTTCCCTACTTATGTTATGTATTAAATTCAATAAAATTCATGCTCTATCGTCCAAAAATAAAAACGTGTTCAACTAAAAAATATTGTAATTATACAAATGTTTTGTAAAATTTTGGTGCATTTATAAGCAAAATATTCCTTTATAATTTGTTTATAAAGCTAATTGAAGAATTTAAAAATCTATCTTTCAGATGGTTTTACAGTCAACGAGGCCTCTTCCTTTTATCGTTTTAAACAATTTTAAACATTAGTCATTGATTTACATCTGCTTTTAACAAATGTTTAATTTATGAGGTTTATTGAAAAAATGTTTATAAAATAACTCTTAAAATACTTTCAATGAAATTATTTTTAATTTCAAAGATTATTTAAACTAGAAAGTATTTAAATTATATACCTTGTGTATATAGCCATATGTATGTATCTATACTAATTTACTTATCCACCATACTATTTATTTTCCTTAGCAAACTAAATTGATAAAAAATACTTTCGGAATTTCCACCTCCCACCAACACCCAGTGGAACGTGTTCTTCCACCAATCCTTTGGGGTTGACCTTAACCATGTAGTGAAAGACTTGCATGAGTCATCAAAAAGGGGCGACCGCGCACTGCCAGAAATGTTCGTTCGTTCTTTATCTACAAATACCAATCGGAAGCCTTAAAATTTACCCTTCAAAGCCATAAGGTAAAGTTGTTGCATACGCAAGGGTTGTTTTTTTATATTGATTTGATAGAGTTGCGTACTTATGGTTAAAATTTGTTGTTTTTTTGGTTAAGTTTTTTATTTATTCGTAATCGTCTCTCTACATGAATTTTATATGCAAGTTATATGTATTTTCTAAATTACATACATAAATATTTTTACAGGTCTTGTTTCCGCAAATAAAAGTTGCATAAAACACTTCGTCTATCTCGGCAAATAAATATTTGATACACTATGGAAATGTGTAAATATTTATTAATGTTTGATAGTTTTCTAAATTGATCGTGTCTGGTCCAATCTGTGTTTATGCATGTGGTGAGATTATTCAATCACTGTGCCATGTGACTCTGTTATGACGAATATATTTACCAAGAAATTTTAATGTTATGCCATCGCATGTTTAGTTTACAATTACTAAACACTGAACTATTTTTAGGTACAGAAAGTGACTAATTATTTTTTATGTTGAGAAAATATGTTCTCATTTCAATTAATTCTAAATTTTGAGTGTATAAATCTAGATACAGTACATTTGCATGCCTGTTAGTCTGGGCCATTAGTTTCTCAAACTAATAACAATACCAATTGTAATAATATTTATGATAAATAATGACCTTATTTTTATTGTATAATAAAGTTAGTTAGTTAGTTAGACAAGTGTTCCTCAACTGAAAATGTATAGTGAACACATTATATAGGCTTAAATCAGTCGAGTTTACAATTAGGGCTATTAGGTTATTGTTGGTTAGCATAAAAATAAAATAATTTCAATGGGTTGTATATTTTATTAGTGGACTCCTTACTTAGGCTTTTGTTAAGCACAACTATCTGGTTGCAACATGTTCTGGAGTGTTCAACTTGAAATTGATGCATCAATTGTTTTTTTTTAATTTATTTAAAATAAAAGAAATGACATCGTTCCATCCAGCTCCTCAAATTTCAACCTGGGTCGCCACAATTCATATTAAGTGACAATTTTCAACATTTCAATGTAATAAAATGGTCTTTGGTTGATTTGTTTATTATTTGAAACTAAAATGTTTCAAATGTATGAAAGTTGAGTAGATATTTGCCAGGCATAAATTTGTCTTCACAGCGGTCACCTTCAAATTTGCAGCCTTCGCTCTTCAAACTACATACGAATGCATTCCTAACACAATGACTTCCCTTCTACTGAGGATGGTGCGGGTGCGCATGGTTCAATTTTACATGTAGTTCAAAATTCACATTTATACCTTGAATGTTGCTTTAACAACTGCAATTTATACTTCATTGCATTCACGAAAAAAAACGTTGAAAGCATTTTCGTCTTTTATATCTTGCTAATTGTACAAACAAACCATCATTTTTCCGATGTCCTGTTTTTTTTAAAAGTTGATCTCCTTTTTCAAATTAAACTAGAAAAATATTACATTTCAAGATAAAAATTTATTTTAAGTAAACTGTGTTTATGATTCAACATTTTTTAATAAACTCGCTATTTTGCGATAGTTTAAAACTGACGAAAATATTGAAGTTATTTCCAACATAAATATGACGAGTGGTAAATAAAATACCACCTCGAATCACAAGATTATTGACAAGATTATAATATCCTGATAGGAGTAAAGAGTATTTTTATTTGTATGAAATTTAGAAGAATATTTTTTTTTCTTATGCTTGGAGGGAAGGTGTTGCATATATAACAAATAATTTGAGCATGTAAAAAATTGTAAAGCGAAGTTTAAAAATAAAGCTTTGTGCATTTCCGTGTTGATGTAGGCAAATAATAACTACACAAATCTTAATCATAAACGTTAATGGATTAATCAAATTTTAAATTAATTGTATTTGAAGTTCATACCTTTGTGAAAATTTGTTATTCTTTTTTTAACGGAGTCTATAATAATGAAGTATTGAACAAGGTTATACAAATTGATGTTTTTTTTTAAATATTGTCGTTTATTTATAGAACTAATATAATTAAATTGTGTATTTACTAATTTCTCTGTTAAAGGTTTGTTATTGAGAAGATGGTAATTTTTAATCATTATATTGATGGTTTTGACTAAGTTTTCAACAAAAACAGATTGTTAATATAAAAGATTGTTAATTATAAATGTCTATTAAAAATTATTTATAAAATATAATAATGTTACATTTCTACAAAAGTTGTATCTTAGATTTAATCTCTAAAGTATTGATTATAAATAAATTTTAAAAATAGTTTTTTGTTCAGAAACTTTAATTTTTCTGCATAAATAAAAAACTAAATTGATTTGCCAAAAACACCTGCTCAGTCTATCATAAACTAACCAAACTAATACATTTAATAAGCATAAATCCAAACTATGTATAGCTTTTGCTTCACTTCGTTCAATTTGTTTCATTTTCATCTCCATAACGTCCCAATTAGTTTAAGCTCATTGTAGAAAATGTTTCTTCTAAAAAAACTAAAGTTATCTTGTCCCCATTTATTTATTTGCCATTAAACTAGATGCAATATTTTAAAAAATATTTGTAAATTTTTTAACTAATAATTTTAACTAGGCGAACCAATAATTTAATTTGTCAAATAATTTTTTAATTTCAAATTTATTAAATGTTTGTCGCAATGTAAGTTAGGATTAAATTTGAAGTAAAATTACTCCATTGTTTGAAATGTGAATAAAGATCACCGTTACACCCGTGGCAATTCAAACTTGAATTTCAAGACTAAATTATATTGGCTCAACCCTTAACACCCGCTCAATTATATTTCTGGAGTCTAAAATACGTTGCATTAGTATTGAAAATAACCCTTATTATTATTATTTTTATTGTTATATTGATCGTGCATCAATGTGTTGGTTAGTTTGTAAATTGATAGTTTTGCAATATTTTTTAACGCTGAATAAAGAATGAAAAATTATTGTAGTGTTTATTTTTTATTTTAGTTTTAAATTGTTTTTATAAACAATAGTTAAACTAGCGGAAGTGTAGTCCTAGTTGTACATGATTTAATGATGTAAATTATGGTGGTACGTGCTATATCTCTAAACAACCTGTGTAGTGTATAAACAATCTAATTTTGTTTAAATAAATATATTGAAAGATAAAAATATGTATTATTACTAACTGAATTTTAAATGAGATGGAATACGGTGTTTATGGTTCAGAATATATATATAAAAACACCGAAAAAATGTAATTCTACATAAATGATAGTTTATTAGATATAGAAATAACGATTTCATTATAGAACATTTTTTAGATAAATATTTCAGAATTGAATTAAAAATGACTGGATCTGTAATTTATTTTTTGAGTTGTTGGTTTTCATTGAACATAAAACCGTTTCACTGCAGTGTTCAAACTTGATCGCCACGCCTAGCTCTGGTGATCACTTCATTGATTGGATATCAAATTATCAATACACTTTGAATGTAATTATTTACAAATATTTGCTTGTGCAAGTCGAGGTCAACCTAAACATTGTCATTATAATAAAGCCCGGATTTATGTTTTTTAAGAACAGACCTTGTAATAAACTAATGTTTAAATCTATATTAGAAATGTATTTTATGAGTTTTTAGTTTAATGTTTCATTAATATACTTTATATCTAATTGATATACGTATTATAATGGTATGTTTAATACATTTAATGTTTCATTAATATACTTTATATCTAATTGATATACTTATTCCAATGGTATGTTTAATGAACTAATAAAAATAAATTTAAAATCAATATCTGCATTTAGACACGTGACTTTAGTGTCGCCAGATATAACTTTATTGACTTTCGTATAAATAATGCAACATTTTCGAAGTCTTGTTGTCTTTACTAGTCTGCTGATTGAGTTGAAGGAACATTTCCGTCTCAGGTCTTACAGGGAATGTAAGACCTATTCACTTTCCCTGGATAATCCTGTTTAATAAATACTCTAAAAGAATATGAATACGGTAATAATAAGTTTGGAACGATATGTTCAAACTGGCAAAAATTGTTATTTGTTTTAATACTGTATATATAAACATTTATTTTATAGTTACTGCATATGTATATATTGTACTGAAATGTATTTATAAACATAAGATTGCATAAACAAACAAACTATAAAATAAATTTGATTATAGTTAAATATTATGCATAGTGCCGTTTATAATAATTAATAATTCTTCAAATTTATAAAGCGCCTTTCAGCTTTAAAAGTAATTGTACTTTTCATTTGTTGATATTCAAGCTTTATTTCTCGTGAATCCATCCTATTTTTGTTTACATATCCTGAATATTGTAAGGGTTGAGATTGTTTATCTAACTTGGTGCCCTTCTTGCAATGAAATTTAATCTTTAACTTCTCAAATTTACGATTTTCCTATGTTTGCATATTAAAATATTTTGTCCTTCTTTCACGTCTTTTAACTTTTAAAAAAAAAATTGGCAATAAGTTTGAATAATATTGAAACAATTATCTTTTGTCTTTAATTCGTGCAATGCTCTAGTATTAATTTATTTTGTATTACTACGTCGAAAAAGAGTGGTAATTTAAATTCTTGCATGACTTCATGACATTTTAAATCTAACTTGAATTAAAATACAAATACGAAAATCTCTTTTTTTGAAATTATTCTCAAACGTGTTAATAAAAAAATGATTTTGCATTGAATTATAATTTTCCAATTTTCTAACTTGCACCTTTGTAGTCGAGGTTAACAACGCCTTATAGCGTCAATGTAAATGGTTGCGGTCAGTTTGATCTTGGTTACCTTCCATTCTATTATGGATCGTCTTTGTATCGCTTATTTAAAACTCAGATTGCTTGGCATTGACATTGAAGACTAGCATCATGGAAATCTGAAGATGCAGAAAAGTTTTTTTTGTAAATTGTTAAACTTGTCATAACACTAAGAAATATTTCACATGTGTGCACATTTTAAAAGGGAATGTTCAATGATAAAGCTTGAAAATATTAAACTTAACAGTTTGTAATTCATATAAATGTTTTTTAAAATCTGTAAGTAGTTCAATGAATAAATTTAAAAAAAACTACGCTTTTGTCTTTAATCCGATAAATCTCCATATTGCACACTTTGTACAAAAACCATTTATAGTTTAGATCTGTATGGACATAAATGTAGCTAAATATTCAAACCTAAATTGCATGACACTCTAATGTATTTAGATGTTCATTTCTGCCAGTATAATTCTCAATTTGTTATTGGATCCCTTACCGTCCTAAATTTGTTTTAATAAACGGACTAAAGTATTTCGCTAGTAAAATGCTCTTCTCATCGGGGTCGCTGGAGCCCAAGAATAGTCACTTCGACAATAGTTTTGCTTGCCTTGTCATGTTGCGTCGGTCCGGTTGGTTTCGATCAATAAACTATTTTATCGACACTTCTCCACCTTCATGAACTATGACACACATTCTATTAATAACCAAATCCACCGTCGTTTTCTGAACACAAGGATATACTAATCACCCAACCTTTGCTTAATAACCTGATTGCAGTGTCTGTTTGCCCGAACCTCTGTAAATCCAATCAAATATAGTTAGCAAGACCTTTCAGGGCAACCTTTGACCAGCCAATTAAAATGTGGTTAAAATGTTCCTTCAATTTTTGCACTAAGACTCTCTGATGAGATCCATTGTTTTTTATTTAATTATTGCATATGTGTGTTTGTGTTGTGGGTTTACCTTGTATTATTACGAGCCGAATATCTTGTTTAATTTGGTGTAAAGTTGTTTGGCCGTGTATTGGATCTTAGTCCCATTAAAATTTCACTACACGCTAATGTTAATGTAAATGATTCTAAAACTATAAAATAGGGATATACCGAAGCGTCGGCACTTAAACTTCTGATTCGGTCGAAGCCGAATCCAAGGGCAATTTTTGCCGAAGCGAAAGTTTAAAGTTTTTTGTTTGAAGTGTTACAAATAATTTTATTGAAGAAAAGTTGTTTATTATGACCATCCAATCAAAATTACCAGGAGTCATTTTTTTTGAAAACCTACCTTAAAGTTAGTCAAAAACAGAGTTTTTTGACTCTGAAAAAATTTGAGCAAAAGTTTTTAGTTTTTATTTGAAGTTACCAACAATTTTGTAGAACAAAAGTTGTTTGTTAAGACTATTTAACAAATATTGTCAGAAGTAATTTTTTTAGAATAATTTAGTTATGTAGTTACAGCCAAAAAACTGAATTTGTGAAAACAGTCTAATTTTCACCTAAAAATTAAAGTTTTAATTTATTTGAAGAGTTACGGAAAATTTTAGTGAAGGAAAGTTGTTTATAATGACCATCTAATCAATACAATCAGAAGTATTCTTTTTTCAAAAATCAACATTTACGGAGTTATAGCCAAAAGCCTTCATTTTTTAACTCTAATTTAAGTTTTTGTCGAGCGTGCGTAGCGAAGCTCTACATAGGCGTAGCGTTTCCGATGTCGTCCTCGTCGTTGTCGTCGG
>JARUHE010314160.1:0-20472 GCA_031471125.1 Archaeomysis grebnitzkii | reverse complement strand
TATATATATAAATGTGTGTGTATATATAAACATATGCAAAGACATTCAGATTCGCATGTACATGCCATTATCACATATACACAATGAACGGCATACAAAGAAAACGTGTCTCTGAGTTCAAGACTCAAACTTTCCCCAAACCAACTCTGTTATCTGATTTTTCAAATGTTATAATTAGGTCAATCTTTTTTTTTAAATTATATTTTTTAGCTTTTTTTATTTTATTTTTTTTTGTTTTAAATCAAATGTTATAATTAAATGTTTAACAAATTTTTTAATTATGTTTTTTAGCTTTTTTTATTTTGTGTTTTATGTTTTAATGTTTTAAATTAAATGTTATAATTAGGTCAATCTTTTTTTTTAATTATTTTTTTTAGCTTTTTTAATTTTATTTTTTATGTTTTTAATGTTTTAAATTAAATGTTATAATTAAATGTTAAACAAATTTTTTAATTATATTTTTTAGCTTTTTTTATTTTATTTTTTAGCTTTTTTTATTTTATTTTTTTATGTTTTAATGTTTTAAATTAATGTTATAATTAGGTCAACCTTTCAATTGAAAAGTTAAACAGATTTTTAAATTGTGTTTTTTATTTTTTTTTTTTTATTTTTTATGTTTTTTTAATGTTTTAGATTGAACTCAAAGCATTGTTTCTGCAACCATTTATTTACATGTAAACAATAGTTTTGTAAATAATTTTCTATTGTATCCTATTGTATCCTATTGTATCCTAGTTTTGTAAATAATTTGTAAATAATTTTCTATTGTATCCTAGTTCGTCCCCATTAAACTTTTTTTAATTTGGTTTTAAAATTGCTCTTTGAATTTTTGATTTTTGGTGGAGAAAAATTTTCATGTTGAAATATATTTTAGGCCAAAGTTGTTCCTAAGAAAAAAAAGAAGGTTAAATATGTCATTATTTTCAGCCTTAAAACGGGTGAGTTTGTTCCAATATTAAACAATGTAAATGTATGTGTAGTTTTGTGTGCGTTTATTCATGTGTGTATCTTTATGTATGTTTCTGTATCTTTATGTATGTTTGTGTATCTTTATGTATGTTTGTATATCTTTATTTATTTGTATGTATGTGCGTATGTGTGCATCCATGTTTGTATGCACTACAGACCAATGAATAAGAGTCTCTTATTCAACTAGGCTAAGAATCTATGCAAATAAGCAAAATATTACTTCTTTTTTTAAATTTAATTACATAATTTAAATTTTCATATTTAAAATATTTCATCAGTACGTAATTTTGGGTGGAATAGGTTTTAAGAACTAAATAAATTCAAAGGTTTTTTTTTTAGTTTATTAATTTAACTTAATTAAATTTAAGACTTAACTTCAAAATATAAATTTAATAATATCTTAGAATTAGTTCTTACAAATAATTACAAATAATAAAATGTAAAATTTTATTGTTTTAAATTTGTTGAGATTTTTCTTTAAAAAAAAGAATGTCAAAATAAATCTGCCTTCAGAGAGAATCGAACTCCCGACCTCTGGTTTACTAGACCAGCGCTCTAGCCACTGAGCTATGAAGGCCATGTGTGGTGACATTGATTCTCAAAATTTCAAAACGTGAAATTATTAGAAAAATTTAACTTTTTCAGTTTTAACAATTTAACAAAAAAGTTCAAATTTACTAACATGACAAATAAATTTATGGTTTCACTAAGGTTAGATATTAAGTAGAAAACACTTTTTTAGTTTTTATAATGTCATGTTTATTTTGATTTAATACTATTACATAATCAAACTTGGGTGCCAAGAACGATGTTTTTTTGTCCTTCAGATTTTTTTTCGTCTTCTTTAACCAAAAAGTTGTGTTAAACAAATGTATTTATGTAATAAAAACGGAGAAAATGCCGAAAATTAATGTCCTTTAAAATGAAAAAATAAATTTTGGCACCCTGATAGACCCTATGAGCTTTTACATCTGATGCACTAGATAAACATATTAAAATAACAGTTATAAAAAAAATTATTTATGTAAACTACATAAAGTTATAGAATTAGCAAGTAGCTATTTATTAAGCGCAACAACTCGTTTATATTTTATTTATAATTAAATAAGGTTTAGTTTAAGGTATTATAAGGTTTAGTTTAAGGTATTATAAGGCATAATATAAGGTATTATATAAGGTATTATATAAGGTATTATATAAGGTATTATAAGGTATAATATAAGGTATAATATAAGGTATTATAAGGTATAATATAAGGTATTATAAGGTATAATATAAGGTATAATAAGGTGTAATATAAGGTATTATAAGGTATTATAAGGTATAAGATAAGGTATTATAAGGTATAATATAAGGTATAACATAAGGTATCATAAGGTATAATATAAGGTATAATATAAGGTATAATATAAGGTATTATAAGGTATAATATAAGGTATTATAAGGTATAATACCTTACAATATGGTAATGATACAAAACTTAATCTGTACAAATTCCTTTATATTACTATATAGATTTGACAATAGCCCAAGTGAGGTCATCCACGTTCAAATAAAATAGACCATACCTCACTTGTGCAAGTGTCCATCCATACGCCAGCCTCGGGGTTCATTGGAAAAGAGAACCCTGCCAACATGCTTTGCAGAATTAGTGCAAGTTTCTGCACGATTATCGCAAGAAATTGCACGTATTCTGACAGACAGGTTTGCAGGGTCTGAATGCAAAGTACATTAACGGATTAAGATGTCAACAACAGCTGGTGTTTCTATAATCCATCCCAATACTGGCCAAACAATGTTCCTTGATTTCGTTATTGGCCATGAAATTAATTTCCAATAAATTACATTTGTATCAAGTCTGTTTTATTGTAAAAAAATAACTTTCTTTAAATTCGTCTCATATTCTATCATAAAAACAATATTTTTATTCAAGCATTTACAAAATTTGGACCCGGAGTCTATCATTAAAAAATGTTTTGTCATGTGCCTATGCCAGTTTTTCATCTTGTTCAGCCTTCGACAGTTTGAAAAGAAAATTTCTAACTTAAATTAATGTCCGACAAGAACATGTAGGCCTACGGTCTATACACAACTTGTATTTGGACCTTTAGTAGGCCTATCCATTACTTCCCATGAACTTGACCTTTTAATACTATGGATTTCAACTCGAACAGTATAATTAATAGACTTAGAAATACTCAGACTTGATCTTAATACAAGCTCAACTGTTAGTTTGTTCTGTTATATCATTTGTATAACCGAATTTAATGTAAAATAAGTATAATTTGTTTGTAAAATATGCTTGGCAATATTTCAACACTAAATATAAATATTTTTCATTACGGCATAGCAAGCTACACTGAAATGAAAATAGGTGTACCTCCATACTTCAAAATAAGAAAACACGTTTTACATAATTTAATTTGTTTTTTGAGTAGGCTTATCTACTGGAAGCTTCAACTTGAATGAAAAAAGTAAAATTTACTTTATTATGACAAAATTGTCAAGTGGTTAAGATTTATTTGACTAGGCCTAATGGGTTTACTTTGAAATTGGCTCACAAAGATGTTTATATGAACAAATTTATATAAATTTAACAGTACTTTAAATGAGACATTACGTACAATGTCGTGTAAACTAAAATTATTTATTGTACACGTTATTACTTTTTTCGAAATGTGACAATAACAATGATCCTGTAAGTTTAAAATAGGAATATATTTCAAGGTAAGTTAACTTATATTTCCTCTCAAACCTTATAAAAAAATTCTCATGGAAATTAATATACAGCCAGGGGTACACATATGAAATGTATTTATATTAAATATTTTCAAATAAAATTTAAAAATGTATTTGGTATATGACCTAACCAATAAAAACATGAGACATATTTCTCAACATAATACACAGCATTAACTAAATATTTTCAAATATAAACTATCTTAAATAATGAAAATACTTGAAAAAAAATATAAAAATCGATTATTACCTAACCAATACAAAAATGAGACATATTCCTCAACAATTTAACATAATACACAGCATTTACTAAATATTTTCAAATATAAACTATCTTAAATAATGGAAATACTTGAAAAAAAATATAAAAATCGATTATTTTTAATGAAACCTCAATCAATGCTAAGCATATAGCATATGTTGTTGTAGGACTTTAAATATTTATCTCTTGAAAGTAGCCTAGTCATGTAAAATCCTTCTTGCATTTATTTTAGAATTAAAAATTATAAGTTCATGTAAGCTTGGAGATAAAAATATAACTTTATAGCCTACACACACATTAGTTATGTATGTACATAAATACATATATCAAATATATATGTACTGTATAATAAAAGTGAAATATTTTCAAAATATGTTAATTGATTTTTCATGTACACAACATTAATTATTCTGAAACGAAATATATTGAACATTAAATAAATGAAAAGAAAACATGAGAGGAATGAGAAAATAAACAAATGTTTAATGAATCATACAAGGACTATAAATTTAAATAAATTAAAACAAACAAGTCTGCTGTTCCCACACCAGAGGCACAACAAACTACTCTGCAGTGTGTTAACAACTGACATTCCTCGTTGAAAGTACAGATCTAACAGTGGCAGATGGGGCGTGGCCAGGTGGGCAAGGGGGCGGAGCGATGATTATAGGAGGGCGGGCTTTCAACATGGAATTATAATTGACATTTGAAAATAGATGTTGAATAATACCGCGAAGTTAGTTTTTTATAGTTAGAAAATTTTGTTATAATAATTTACTTTTAATGAATTTATAATCACACAATAATTGAGTTGATATGTGATATAGGATATGGGATATCCTCGCACAAACACATACATACACATATACATACACTTTTACATACACACACATATATACAAATATAAAAATATATACTTAGGGCCTATACAAATAAATTCATAGCCTAGCTAGTCTATATACCGAAGCACCCACAGTGGTTTTTGTATATTCTGTATATCTTACGTTGTATGTTTAATTTGTTTTGTTGTAATACTCAAACTATAGTTCTTTAAAAAATTCAACAAACTATATAATAGTTCATTTTTCTACTTAAACAACAACAGATCTGTTTCAAAATCAGAATTGAAACTTATTTTCACAAAAGAAAATTACAAATCAATCAGACACTCCAGTGAAATATGACTTATTGCTATCAATGAACTGTAAACGTTTTTGATAAATTTAGTTTATCTTTTGTTGTTATTTATAATTAATTTTGTGTATAGTAATGAACCACTCTTATTTGGCTCCGCCCATTGTCAGTTTCCTCTCAACAAGTGTCGTCCTCTATCGGAAGAAAAACAAACTATCACAAATATTTTGGTACTCTTTTGTTAACTATAAACGTATTTTGAATAAAACAATGTTTTAAAAAGTTCATATAATAACAATTATAAATCAACTGAAAAACAAAACAACTTGAACTAAAACGAAAAACAGTTGTAAACATGAATGAAAGTATAAATAAACACGCACTGGCAACTGTTTCCAACCACGTTACAAGTTTGGAAGAAACAATCTGAAATTCAGTTTACGTCAGGAAGTAGTGGAGTAAGGATGTACACATTTTGTCTAGTGACTCTTGCCAATTCTTCTTGACAATCGAAATGTTTTAATAGATATTTTCATTTTATTTATGATTATTTTTAATTCTACTCAAATTGATCAATGATTACATATACAATGAAGTGCTTAATACTATTTAGTATTGCTAGTGTACTAGCAAATAGTGTAATATCTATTTCTTTTGACCCCCCAGAAAATTGTGAATGGTCTTACATTGACCAAAAATCAAACAACAATACAAAAGTTTCTTTATTTTGTAATTTAAGAACCATTAGCAGTGACTTTGATAGTTCGAACTTAAGTGTTGTACAGAGTGAACAAACTGTTAAGTTAGATGTTTATTGTAGTGATGTTCTATTTTTTCAATCATCGCTGCAAGCGCGATTATTCCAAAGGTTGTATAACCTTCAATCATTGGGCATCCAGTACTGCAAACTGACCAAGCTTCCCGGAGGCACTTTTCTAGGCCTGGACCATCTCAAACAACTCAGCGTCAGAACCCACAACAGCGATTGGTCTGCCATGGCGTTAGAGTTGTTCCCTGACAGCCTGGTTGGAATGCCTCATCTCGAGCGACTTGACTTGGGCGAAAACAATATTTGGAACCTCCCCGAGCGCGTCTTTTGCCCTTTGCCTGGTCTAAGACACCTCAACCTCACTTGGAACCGCCTTCAGGATGTGTCTGAAGTGGGTATGACTGGAGGTTGTGGAGCGCATTTGGTCACTTTGGATCTATCTGGAAACGACCTGGTTGATCTGCCCAAAGAAGGCTTGGCTGGGTTGCAATCACTCGTCGAGCTGTACCTGCAATACAACGACATTTCAATGCCCGCTGATGGAGCCTTCCTTGGGTTGAAGTCGCTCAAAGTGCTCAATATTTCTAGCAACAGAATCGTCGCTTTGCCTCCTCGAGTTTTCAACGAAACCTTGGCTCTGCGAGAACTTTATTTGCAAAATAACAGCATGACCGTTCTAGCTCCTGGTCTGTTTTCGTCGCTGAATCAATTGACCATTTTGGATATGTCTTTCAATGACCTAACTTCAGAGTGGATTTCTGCAGACACTTTTGTTGGATTGTTTCGTTTAGTTGTGTTAAATTTAAGAAAGAATAAAATTACTCAAGTTTCGAAAGACATGTTCAAAGATTTATCATTTTTGCAAGTTTTGGATTTAAGTGAAAATTCGATCTCAAATATCGGTGATTTTGTTTTCTCAAATCTGACAAATTTACACAGTTTAGATTTAAGCTCGAATCATTTGTCGATTCTCGGCAGTAAATCATTAATAGGATTACACGTCCTATCAAGTTTGTCATTGTCACGAAATAATATTTCGAAAATCCCAGAAAATTTGTTTGCAAATTGTTCAAATTTGAGAAGTTTGAGATTAGATTACAATAAGTTGACCGAAGTGCCAGAACCTGTCAGCAAAGCAGTGTCGCTCGTGGCTTTGCGAATCAGCCACAATTTGTTGACGAAAATAAAAGATAATGAATTGAAGCCGTTGGTCTCGCTCAAACACTTGGACATGTCCAACAACATTTTGAGAGACCTTTCCAAGCAAAGTTTGTCGACGTTGAGTCGCCTTAAAGTTCTTGATTTGTCCAGAAATGACCTGACCTCCCTCCCCCACGGAGTGTTTGACAAAAGCCAAACTCTGGAATTGTTGAGGCTTGATGGCAACAAATTGACCGACATCAATGAACTTTTTGCCTCTCTGAGAAATCTTTTGTGGCTGAATGTCTCTGACAATCGCATCAGCATGTTCGATTATGCTTTCATTCCCATGCAACTGTTGCATTTAGATCTGCGTAACAACTCCATCAGTGATCTTGGCAACTACTACAGCATCCAGAACAAACTACATCTAGAGACTCTGGATGCCAGTTACAACAACATTGAAGCTTTGTATCCTATATCAGTGCCTGACAGCATCAAACTATTTTTTGTCAACACCAACAGAATAAATAAAATTGCTCCATCCACCTTTTCTGAAAAACACAACTTGTCTATGGTCGATTTGTATGACAACCTATTGAGTAAAATCGAACTGCAATCCATAAGCATCCCTTTGGTGCCAACCACAAAAAGTCTGCCTCAGTTCTACATTGGAGGAAATCCGATATTTTGTGACTGCAACATGGAGTGGATGCACGGAGTCCACCAGATCAGTGCCATGAGGCAGTTGCCTCGTGTAATGGATCTGGACAAAGTGGTTTGTACTTTGCCTTATCCAAGAAGTGTCGACAACAGAGTTCCCTTCCTTGAAACAAAACCTTCTCAGTTCCTTTGTCCATACAACTCGCATTGTTTTGCACTGTGCCAATGTTGTGATTTTATGGCCTGTGATTGCCTGATGACATGTCCCGCAGGTTGTTCCTGCTACCATGATGCTACTTGGGCAACAAACATCGTCGACTGTTCAGCAAGAAATCATCATCAACTTCCTGATGACATTCCCATGGATGCCACGGTGGTTTATATGGATGGAAATAACATGCCAATACTTGATGCCCATCGGCTGATAGGCAGAAAGAATGTGCGATCGTTGTTCATGAATAATTCCAAAGTTGAGAAAATCCAGAATCGAACATTTCACGGACTTTCATCCTTGAAAAAGTTGCATTTACAAGATAATTTGTTGATTGAATTGATTGGATTTGAGTTCGAGCATATGCAACACCTCAAGGAACTTTATCTACACAACAACCGATTGAAAACTATCAGTAATTTGACCTTCAATGATCTGCAATCCTTAGAGGTCCTGCATTTACATGGTAATATGTTGCATACTTATCCTGTGTGGCAATTGAATCTCAATAAAGGGTTGAATCAAGTGACACTTGGCCAAAACTCTTGGTCTTGTCAGTGTGATTACATGGTTGACTTCAAAAATTGGTTGATTAGACAAACAGATGTTGTTAAAGATGCAAAATCTTTGTATTGTGCGTCTAATTCATCTAGTCAACCAGGTCTGGTCATCCTGGATACTTCTTACTCCTGTGAAAATTTTGTTGCCACCTCAATTGTCCAAGAAAGAGTTGACCAAAACAGTTTCATACAACCCATTTTGATTACTTTAGGCATTTTTTTCATAATCATTATAATATGTGTCGTGGCTGTGGTTATAAGATCGAGGTTCCTGAAAAACAAATCGAAGAAGTGTGGCCTAAGGTGGTTGCCACAAGAAAATAACGCTCTGTCAAACAAGGAGGAAAACAAAAATCTGCTCTACGATGCATTTTTAAGTTACAGTGTCATGGATTCTGCATTTGCCTCAGAGGTGTTTGCAACGCAACTGGAAAAGAGTGACAACAACTACAAATTGTGTTTGTCCTGCAGAGACTATGAAACTATTGGCAACTATGCTGGTGACTTCATTATACATTCGATTGAATCCAGCCAAAAGACCATCTTGCTTCTGACAAGAAACTTTTTGGATAACGAGTGGTGTAAATTCTCCTTCAAAGCGGCTCATTTGGAAGGGTTGAAGAATATGAAGAACAACTTGATTGTTGTCATGTGTGGTGACGTCACTGAACATGAAATAGATTCGGATTTGGCTCAAATAATTAAAGGCTCTACAAAACTGCGCTACGACGACAAATCTTTTTGGAGCAAGTTGAACGCGGCTTTGCCATCGTGCAAGAAGATCAATGACCAACATTGCTTCATTGCAGAGACCAACTACATCATGAGGAACGATGTGCACTCCTTGAAACCAGCACACAAACTGAAGCAAAGTCAGTATGTTCCTAATTTGATGCTGAATGGTTCCCTAAAGACGCCGACAACGCTGGCAAATGTTCCTCAAAGTCAGCTTCATCAACACCAGGTTTCGCTGAGCAGTGACTCTGGGGATTTGGATCGCACATTCGTCAGTGTGGACACGGCCCAGTCAAGTCTCTCGCCCAGTTTGAGTCACTCCTACATGTCCATCGATTACGCCGCCACCCGTAACTCCCACATTTACGCCTCCATTGATGAGGCTCCACCACCCATCACCACCACAGCCATCCCACCTGTCCTGCCCACCGCCATCCACCAACACCATCATCACCACCACCACCCTGTGCTCGCCATCAAAGACATCAACCACCTGCAGCCGCTGCAGCAGCCCTTGCACAGGCTGCACCAACAGCAGCAACACCGCCAAATTCCCGCAGACAGCAGAGTTCCTTTTCTGCACGACTCCTTCCAACGAAGGTCCTATCCCGTCCCTGGCTTATGTCCTGCACATGACAACACCGCCGTGTCACATTCCTACTTCATCTGAGGTGTTGAAGGATTGCTATTGTAGTTGTATCAGATCTCGCTTATGGCGGCATTACATTGAATTTCAAAATCAAGTTCACAAGTTGAAGCTGCAAGTCTAGTTCGTTTCATACATGATCAACTTTGATGCTATGTAAAATAATTTGAAGATTATTAAATAATCATTATTTAATTTAATTCAATTAAGACTTTTTTGCATACAATAAATAACGTTTTTATGAAGTAAACACGTTTAAGTTAATGAAAGGCTGTGAATGATTAAGCTATAATTTTTTAATATAGCTCCATATTTTTATAATAATAATGAAAAATAATTAAAACTAGACTTGTTAGTAATTTAATGTATTCTTCTCAATGAACTTTGTAATACAATTACTTCATTTGAAGGTTATGCCTTTAATGCTTGTTCCTTAATAACTAAAATTTATTTATTTAAAAAAACTTTATTTAACTAATAACTAAATATTGAAAAAGATAATTAATTAAGTAAATTATATCTATTTAAAAATGTTTATTTAAATTTTTTCTAATAAAGCTTGGTTCCAATTTTATCTTGAAAAATACATATTACAAATGAACTTTTCGTTCCTAATTTAATTTGCATAAATAATTAAATTTTAATTACATTTCTTATATTTTTGCCTCAATAAATGCAACTCAACATATCAGTTTAAATAAATACAAAAAGTTGATGTTAAATAAAGTTAAATTTCATAATGAAACCATTATGTTCATATGCAGGTTGTCTCTATTCTTTAGGCCTATTATATCTCTACCTGGTATTGCTTTTAGCTTGATTATTGAATTTGTTTTAGCATTATTCCAACTAGTCTTTTTCTTGAGTCAATGTAGTTATGGAAAAAACTATTTTGATTTGGGATAACTTATTTATTTCTTATGTTGAATATTTCTTTATTTGGATTGTCAATAGCACAAGTGAGGTAAGCTCTGTTATTTGAATGTGCGTTGCCTCACTTGTGCTATTGTCGATCCATATATAGGTTGATAATAGCACAAGTGAGGTAAGCTCTGTTATTTGAATGTGGGTTACCTTACTTGTGCTATTGTCGATCCATATATAGTTGATAATAGCACAAGTGAGGTAAGCTCTTTATTATTTGAATGCAAGTTACCTCACTTGTGCTATTTTCGATCCATGTATGCCTTGTAAATGTAGTAAAATAAAACAATAAATTTATATTCGTTTTTTTTTATTTGTAAGGCTGAACAATTCTTAAAAATATTTTGCTATGTAACTTTTTAGCTATTCAAGATTTTTTGTTAAATATATTTGTCTTATTTTGCAGATGAACTATTTATATTTTTTTGACGTTTCTTATTTAAATTTTTCAGATTTACTGATTTATTTGAAACAAGATTCGGAAATTAAATAAAAGAAGAATTTTTTTGTAAAATACTTTTGTAAATTCTGCAACTCTTAACAAAATTATAATTTATTTGATTGATCTTGTTTGTAAAGAAAATCGTTAACTATATAATTGTTTGAACAAATTTATTAATGTTTAAACTATTCTATTTTAGGTCTAACTTTATATAATTGTTTTATTTCATTTTAGAAACAGAATGACGGAATGGTTAATATAAATTCAGTTCGACATTTGAAGGACTAAAGTTTATAATTAATAAAACTTTAATATTTTTAATATTAACTAAATAATTAAGTTTATAATTTTTTATAGACTTAACATTTCTTGATATTTTGAATGTTTTTATCTGAGCTATAACATATGTTATGTAAAATACACCAGACTTTATTAAACCATAACTTCCCAAAACCTTTAAGGGCAAACTAAAATAAGCCTAACTTACACAAGATTGACATGGAGTATTAGAAAATTATAGTGTAGCTCCACGCTAGTTCAATATCATAACTTAGTGTGTGTATAGTCTGTTGTTTCAAGCTGGCTATACATTCAACAATGTATGCTAAAAGTATTAGTTTGGTCAGATTATTCCACATAGATTAGTATATTTAAATTTTGAATCCGAAACTAAATTTCTTTGCTATAAATATATACAATTGTTTATGAATTCCCGTAGAAAATAAAATTTAACAACATGCAACATGTTAAATGATTTAAAACTTAAGTCATTTTCATGTAAATTCAAATAAATAAGCTAAATAAATCGAAATTATTAGCAATGAACCTTTTTATAGTAAAACTAAATTACATTTGAAAAACAATCCTAAATCTATATTAATAAATGCAGAAAAAATTGTTGTTCACACGCTGGGCGGAATTCAATTTGTCTCAGCAGTTACTGGTTCGATTCGCGCAACCAAATAAGTTGAAGGTGCGAATGGCCTATTTGACTTTATATTATGTATTACCAGAATATAAATTATGTATTACCAGAATATAAAGTGTGTATTACCAGACTGTTATGTATTATCAGAATATAAAGGTTTGAATTTTGTATTCGCAGTCTTTACAAATGTCAATCCGTGTTAGTTTGATACAAAACATATTTTCGGGTTTTACTCCCAGATTATCCAAACAATTTAAATTTGAATCAATTTAATATTTCTACAATGTAAATGTATTCTATAAAAGTCAGGTGATTTTGTTCATTAAGTCTGTTTTCATTCATTTTTTTGATAGACATGAAAAGGTTTTTGATAGTAGTCTATTTCCTTAACAATGACAGAGCCCGTCCAATAAATACGTTTTGAATTTGTTTTATTCGCTTCACAACAGACCGTTTGAAGCCGTATATAGCAGAAGTAATCTCGGAGCTTATGGACTGGACCTTTGTGTGAATATATCACCTCATCTGTGCTATTTTAATCCCAAATAAAACTCATGCTGTTCATTTCATAGGGCGAGATGAGCCTTTCTTAACTCTATGGCTTGACCATAACTTGTGGAGAAGTTCAAATTTGTTTTATTGTGACGGCTAAGCCTACATAGGCCAAATAGGTCCAATATTTTACCATAAAACTTATTTAATCACTTCTTTTGAAATATAATTTGCTAACCTTTTTTATGTCTAAGCCTTGCAGGCATTTCGTAACTTTTTAGTCCCAACATTTTTCTCTTTCACTGGTCATTTAAATAATTATATTTCGCCATTTAATATTTTTGTTTCACAAGTTTTAAGTATTTTTTTTTATAAATCTGTGTTTTATTTTTTTTTCTAAAACAGTGAAGTTAATTAAAGTCCATATAATGCTCAAACTGAAATATTCTAGTAAATACTAAAATTACCCATTTTTAACCATAAAACATAAGACGTTTTACAAATACATGTGTGTTGTATAATTTTTTTATTAAAGTTACAAAAAATAATGAAAGTACTTATGGTAGTTCAGATATCTGCAAATTTAGGCAAATATATAAAACTTTTGATGAATGTTATTATTATTTAGTAAGCTTAGCCGTGTTTTATTTGTTATCAACATATTTGGTTTCTTTTTTAAGATATCAAAATAAATGTTAAACCATTATTAATGTTTCTGATGTCATAAAATGTAATAGTCTTTTCCATGGTATGTATTATGTGACATTTTGTATGAAGTACGCCATTTTAATGCAATGGATAATTCCATGTCACTATATAATTTGGCTTGGCAATATTTTGTTTAAAGTTTAATTTTTTTATTGATAAATTAATAAAATCTTTAAGAAAATAATTATTCGGAAGGATTAATTAAATTAATTTTGCAATTAAGGTAAAGAAGGTTTTGTTTTTGAAAAGGAATTCTTATTTTTTTTTACATTTATAAGATAATTTTGTTTCAATAACTGTATGCTAAGCAGAATTTTATTTGCAATTAACTTGATTGATGGTTCAATAATGAAGTTTGTTCATCTTCATCTGTATTTTTAGGCTGAATAGACTAGAATTTTTGTACCAAGCAACAAAATGATAAATATATTTTACTTGGCTTTTCATTGAACAATTTAAAATTTATATCTTTATTTTTCACTAACGAATATATATTTGTTTGTATTTTGTTGCTAAACGTATATTATTATTTTTCTATCCAACCTAGTTTTTCATCCAATCTTTATCTGAATTCAATGATATTTAAATGTTGTTATATTTTCTCTCTTGTTGTGTTGTTTATTTAAAGGTAATACTTTTGTCCTTTTTTTCTAGTCATTAAAAGTTCTATTATTATGAAAGTGTCGTTGTGCTTCAATTTGGATTTGAATTAATATGAAAATTTATGATTTTTTATTTACAGTTAAAAACATATTTAAAAAATAATAAATATTTTGAAAATTTATGAATTATAATTTAGTTTTAAAAATATTTGGTTTGCTAGTTTCATTTTGAAAAGTAAATTTCACCAAATTTCCTGATTTGTTTTGATATAAAATGTATTTTTCTGATCAAGCCTAAAAACATTTTAAGGAATAATAAATTGTAAAATATTTGGAACATCAGTTATTTTTATTTTTTGAATATTTAACTTCAGTTCACCTTTTCCATCTATAGGTAGTGCATACATAAACACATGTGCCTTCTGTTAATGTTGTAATGTATGCGATGATGGATCTTCAAATAAATTGCAAGCACACCACTATTTTTATACAAGAACCATTATTAGTTGTTTGTATTACCACTATAAATATTGTTTTCTTTTTGCATGCATTTATTATATTTTGTTTCGCATATTGATACGTCTGTAAAGATGTGAAATTCAGTTTTATGTTATGAAGAAAGCTTTCTGTTTATTAAAATAAATCATTTGATATTCAAAATTGAAAGCTGAAAATTTTCGATTCTTTATTGGTAAAATATATTAGTCATTAAAAATAAAATCTAAAAGTTTATGTTCTTTTTTATTAATTCTAAGTGGATAGCTTGAAGCTATTTCTGTTTATATTTATGTAGATAATGTAAATTTCTGTACAGTTGAATAGTTTTGTAAGATTTTAGGGCCAAAGTGTGATATTATAATCAGATGTGTGGTATGTCAATTTTTTTAATGTTTTGTAGGCCTAAGCAATGCCTCTTCCCTAAATAATTAAAACGGAAGCTAGAATTTTTATTTTATTTCTAACAATTCAAATCAATCCATTTTGCCTAAGATAATTAAAGCGTTTTTTGTTCTGGATTGTAATTTATTATTGTTTACTATATTAAAATTGATCTTTTGCTTAAAAATTTAATTTATAAGATTCTTTATTTTATAAAAATAATTTTAGTTTATGCTAAAAAATTAATGAATTGTCACACTGCTTAATGTTTTTGAAATTACAAAAGTTTTTACAGCAAAAAATTATTTAGTTTTTTTTATAAATTAAATCATTAAAAAATTGAATGATCCACATCTGCTGTTTTGTTAAATATATAAATAAATAAATCGTTTATGAAAAATATATTTAATAGAGAACTCGAAATGAGTTTATGGGTATTTTTTTATAAAGTTATGTAAAAAATAAAAAATAATGATTAAAGTGTTTTTGTCTTATCCTATTTTACATTTAATTTTTCATGGTCTTAAATGATGTTTATCTATAAAGTGTTTATAGTAAGAAAAAAGGTACAAATAAAGTATATTGAAAACTAATGATCTAAAACTTTGACTAAAATTATAAACATTGAAGGATAAAAACAAATGAATGAAATATGAAGCCTCTGTACCAACATGAGTGAAATGTGAACCAAATCCAAACAATTCAATGAAATTTCATTTGAACAAAGATAAACAAAAAGTTTACTAAAATGTCAAAAACTTTGAAAAATATTTTCATCTTTAATATGGATCGACTAATTATTCACCTACTTGTGTATAGCAAAACAAATCCAATTACAACCCAAGTAGTTGGGTGTCAAGATCTTCTTATTTTAACTTTACTTTTAATGTAAAAAAATCCAGTATTATGAGGATGGCATGCATTTAAGGAAATTACAATTAAAAGACTTATTTACACATAGTTGCATTATTAAATCATTTGAAGTGAAGCAAAACTATAATGCTATGAAACAATGCAGTTTGTTTATGCTTGCCCCTCCTAAAATTGTTACTAATTACATAACTTTGCTTTGCTAAATAACCTCTGATTAAAACCTAGGCTAATTGATCTTACCTGGGTGTTGGCAAAACCCAGCGGCGAATGTGTTGTACCTGCACCTATAGCCTGGTCCACTGGAACCAAGTAAAAAATAATCTCACCTAAGGGTTTAGACTTGTTAATTTCCTTAATATTCACATCAGAGACCCAAGATTGGTTCCTATTTGATATGGCAACCTTATGGGTTTGTGATTGAAGACGGAACTATTAATTGCATAAATTTGGTCATAATACCGATCTTCAGACAAACGTCTCCTCTGATAAGGATTTTAAGTGATGCCGTCCTGATTCTTGATTTGGTTGCTTTTTTGAAATTACCGGATTGGTTTATCGGCCATACTAAGCTTTGATTTCTCTTTTTAACTTGTTTTATGTTATTTGAGGCTTGTTCTTAGTAGTTTGAAGGTGCTGAATACCTTCCGGAGTTAGTACTGGACATATGACCATTATTTATATATTCATTCATTCGGACAAACCTCCATACAATCAACTAAATGAATAGATTTGGTAAGTTTTTGGATGGTAACCACTTTTTCGTTTTGATAGGTCGCTGATCTATTTTATAGTCTTTAGTTATATTGATTACATTACTTCCATTGCAGTTAAAACATTGACATGAACGATTACTCATGAATAGACAGCTTGATACCAACAAGATGAAATAACATCCCTATCCTAAATTTAAACAAATTACCAAACACTTGTTTTGTCCTCTATTTTTCATAGCAGTAATTAAACCTACTGATTCTACTATGCAGACAATACTTCAAAATGTTCAGATAACAAAATAGCCACTCATAATTTACAAAAATGCATACTCTTTCGATAATGGAATCCAAACAAACCAGCAATAACATTTTTTCACCAGCCTGAAATGAAACATTCATCCATCCATTACTCTGTTCATTCAACTCCTTCCTCTGAACAAGACTCGTACAATTATCAATTAAAACTTGACACACATGACACCAGCGGAGCATTTGAACTACTGAAACCTAAACTAAAACTGAACTGAATGCAACATAGAATCTTACATGTACAACAAGATGGCATCAAAAAACAACACTGAAGAACAAAACATTCGTTCAAACTCAGACTACACCAGCCCCAGCTGGTGTATATTAACAAGAAAAACATAGCATTCTCCTTTGACACTGGAAACAAAAGATATTTTTTACATAACACCCACAATCTGAAAAATAGTTCCAATAAAAGCCACCTTGACCTAAGACCTCAATTTGTTGTCCAAACCACACACCCAGATCACCCATGCCACTTTCTAAATAATCCTCTTTCCTGCCCAGACAAGACTCCCTATCTTAAGCATCCCAACAAATCTGAATATATAAACATCCACAACCATATTCCTTAACACAAATCACATAAAACAGCAGACCTGAACTATACAACAACGCATAGATCCCTCTGGAACCATATTTTCCATAAAAACAAATGCACAGATGTACTTGTAGACTCGGATACAATTCCCATAAAAACCTCAAGATATAGAAATATAACACGCATCACACTGCCAACTACATATGGATCGACAATAGCACAAATGAGGTAAGCTCTATGTTAACAAAGTGTGGGTTGCCTCACTTGTGCTATTGTCAATCCCTCTATTATATGGATGGACAATAGCACAAATGAGGTAAGCTCTATGTTAACGAAGTTTGGGTTACCTCGCGTGTTACATCTTTTCTGTTTCTGTTATAATTTTCCCCAGCAGAAGAAACTTTATTTAACCACCATTTTGAACCTCTGAAAGCACCCAACTAATATGTCTGGATATCTGAGCTTCATTCGTTTCCTTCCGAGATAGGGAACTGAAGTTGCCCATTAAGCAAGTACATGAACCTCAATTTTACAAATAAATGTTAATTAGTTTACCTGGGAAGAGTTCGTTGAGTTTCAACGTGTGGGTTTTATGTCATAAACATGTTCACTGAATTGTATAGACAAGCTATCAATATCGGAAGTTGAGGGTAAGTACTAAGACCATCGTGTTTTGGGGATTTACTAGCATTTGTTAATGCAAGGTTATGCTGTAAGATGCTTGAGAACGTCCATTTGCTTGTCAGAATGATAAATGCAATACATTTCAATTGATTAAACATATATTCATTCAGATGTCTCATCTGGATTGTGTTTTACTCTATTTTTGCATTGTCTATGGTGTGATAAAAGTAAAGGAGTACAAATATTTCAAATTTAAATGTTTTATTATTTTAATTATCAAATAGTTTTGAACAGCTTGACATAAATTTAATTACCAATTGTACAGGGTGTCCTGGAAGTCACTGAGGGGTTTTGAATTTCAATAGCATCTTTCTTTTTGTAACTAAAGTTATGGAATTTTAATACATGTATAAGAAGATTGTGGTCATTTATTCGCACAAAGTTACAAAAGGTGTAAAATTACGTCTATTTTCAGCCAATTCTTGAATTCTTAGCGCGTATTGGAGCCCAGGTTCATAATCTTCCAAGCAGCTTGAGATATCAAGAACTTCTCTGTGAAGAGTTCTCCACACCCTCCACCTTTTTCTATACAAGGTACAGAATTCAAGAATTGGCTGAAAATGGACGTCATTTTCCACCTTTTGTAACTTAATGCGAATTAATTACCATACTCCTCTCATGTTTCTTTTAAAATTCCATAACTCTAGTTACAAAAATAAAGATGCTATTAAAATTCAAAACCCCTCGGTGCCTTCCTAGCCACCCTGTATAACCTGTGTATAATTATGCTGTACATTGTAATTTGGAAATGGCATACATCCTAGTGTTAAGATCTGAGTAAAATAAAGAAGAAATTTCAACAAACACAAGTATTATAGTTAACAAGTACAGTAATACTGAAGTTTCTTAAGTTGAAAAAGAAAAAAATTAGAAGATGAAATGTGTTATAATAAAAAGAATTGCTCAATTAAAATATGTTTTTCCATGTATTGGATGCACAAAAATATTTATATATTTTAAATAAATGTATATTTAATACATTCAGATGCATTTAAGAACCTAGCATATGATGGTCATTGGTCACTACTATTAATATGGTTAAGGCCTCAAGTAAATTAAAAATTCCAATGGTTGGATGACAGTCCATAGTTGAGTGGAAAGATATGTTCTTTAACAATTTACTAGTTTCTTGTAACACCTGTGATACATTATCCTAGTGGCTTACCCCATCTTATGTTGCACCAGTGATACTGTGCAACATAAGATGAGGAAAGCCATTATGATAATGTATCACAGGTGTTACAATAAACTGTTAAAGTGTTGAAGTAGGAGCAGTTTCAAAACTAAAATTATTATACTTCAATCCTTATTACGAAAATTAGTAAAGTATAGAAAGGGTAATGGCAATTTCTAAAACCTATTGTGTGATGAATATGATGACAGTCTCGGGTTTTATACATGCCAACAGTAAGATTAAATCATACAATTATCTAACATCTTACCTTTTTTTAATTTTGATCGACAACAGCATAAGTGAGGTAAGCTCTATGTTATTTTATTGTGGGCTACCTCACATGTGCTATTGTCGACGTATATGTACTAACTAAGCTCAACAGAAATACTTCATTGTTGACCTGATTTGTGGGTACAGTTCAATCTTTTGATACAGACCAACATTCGAGTCTTGTTTTAATGTCCGCCTAGAATGTAGAATGATGACTTTCGATAAAGGTTTATTATTAACGGTTTTATAAAGTTTTTGTTTTTCATCTGTTTCATTTGTTCACAATAGCACAAGTAAGGTAACACACTTTCAAATAATATAGATCTTACCTCAATTGTGCTATTATTGATCCATATAGTTCCTCATCATCAGAATGTTGTTTCTTGAACGAAAATAACGTCAAAACCATGTATACAAAACTCTGCAAATATGATTTTATTCTATAGCTAAGTAAAGCGAATTTAGTTAACGGTTTAATAATAAAATCGAATCTACCTGAATATTCCTCTACAACTTACATCCGGTTATTGTGGACAAGTTCATGCACGGTAAACTATCAAACTTCATTGCATTTATAACAATTATCATTTATTCTTTCAGTGCTCAAAAATATTAAATACCAAATTAGTTCAAGATATGGCTTCATTTATATCCTGTTTTAATATGTGCTATAATTATCAATTATTTACTTAAATAAATTAACACATTATTTAAACCCTACATTGCAGTATCGAAGCAGTATTGTGAACTGTCATGATTATCCATTTCGTATAATTAGAGACAAATCAATCAGATATCACAAATAATTAAAGATGATATATGAAATGTCAAATTTATAATTCATAATAATAGAATAATTAATTGATAAGAAGAATCAATGACCATGACTTACACGTTATATTATTTTCATTACAAAAATAGATAAAAAAGCAAACATCACACTAGAGATCTTTGCATTCCTTATTCAGATATGCTAAGGAGCAAGATCTAAAACATATTTTTTCAGTTATGACCTCAACGTTATATAGACTTATATATATATATATATATATATATAAATTAAAATTGGTGAATATTGGTAATAATCCTTTTTTTAAGCACGTTT
>JARUHE010314149.1:0-11834 GCA_031471125.1 Archaeomysis grebnitzkii | reverse complement strand
TAGTACTTGGATGGGTGACCGTCTGGGAACACCAGATGCTGTTGGCGACAGCGCTCTTTGTCATTGTAGCTAATGTGATTGACATAAATTTGAGAAGTGTCAAAGTTATTACTTTATTTTAATGCTAAAATATATTATCAATCTTTTCTTTTAAAAAGAGGGAAGATATTGCTTATTTTCTTTTTAACTTGATCTTTAGAATGTAATAAATAAATATGAAATATGTACCTGATGTATAGTTGACAATGAAATTCATTGATCACAATAAATTTTAATAGTAAATGTTTTTTTAATACTCATAATTAATTAATTGATTGAAAATTGTATTTAGTTTCTCATTTTAAATAAATTAACAATTGATTCTTAAGGCAGAAGTTTGTCTTCAATAATCTATATACCAAAGAAATTGGTTTGTCTGGGGCAATTTTACAACTTTTTAAAGTAGTTCTTATTTCTTAGCCACTTTACCTTTGTTGCATCACTAGCGGTCTTTATTTGTTTTCAAATTTACTTAATGGCAACATAGTTGAGGCAGGAAGTATTGAAACTTTTGAAGCCTATGACAGTCCTGTTTTTTTTTCATATTTCATGATTGTTTTGGTAAACAAACCCCTCAAAATTTAAAGAAACTAACAGAAAAGTGCCTAGGGAAGCTACATCAAAAGTAATTTTGTGTCATTTTACCCCTCCCCCTTAGTCTTCAAGAAATAAGTTCATTAAGCAAGATCCTGCCAAATGCCTGACCTTTCTATCGAAAGACACCCTGCAAGGCAACATATGGCTTATGATTTGATGTAATGTCTTATTTTAAATCCTCGAACAGTGGCCTGAATAATTTTTTCCAAAGAGTATTCTCATCAAATTATGTTTCGTATGAGACACAAATATCCAAACTATTTTTTTTTGGATATTTAGACTGACGTGAACCAAATCATTTGAACATCTTCAAATTTAATTATTAATAGGGGACTAGATAAATAAAAAACAAAACTATGAAATATATATTTGAAATAGCATTACATAAATTGTTATTTTATAAATAACTTGAATGCAATTTAACAAGTATCAACTAATAAAATAATTGAAGATTTGAAACTGTTGAAATTGTATTTCCTTTGCTATTTTAGTAAACTTAACATCAAATAATTTTTTGCAAACAAAAACATTTCAGAATAAGACAATAAATGAAAATTGTACATACAATTAATACGCTGGACTAGGCTTATCAGCCAACAAATAAGATTCATTGGTTCAATCTGAAATTCAGTGCTGTTGCCAAATGTATTCAATTCAACAAAATTTGGCATTAGTCTAGTTTACCAGTGCAAATAAATGTATTGAAGCCTGTTTTAAAACAATTATAATAGGCTTTATTTTTTAAACTAAAAAGATAATTTACGGTTTTTCAACGCTTTTAAATTTTGTTTGGAAAAATAAATGGTTTTAAAGCAAACTTCAAACATATTTCCACTGATAAACTGGACTAAAGCCAAACTTTGAGAAACACACAGCACCAATACTGAAATTCAGATAAATATATATATGGGTCGACAATAGCACAAGTGAGGCAACCCACATTCAAATAACATAGTTTATCTCACTTGTGCTATTGTAGATCCATATACTGGTCTAGATTCAGCAGTAAACGCAACCAGCGCCAACTGGAAAATATTTGAAATTTACTTCATATATTATTTTTAAGATTTTACAATCACCAACAAAATAATGTCAAACTATATATTTGCATAATTTTTCAGTGGTACTGTTATATTTTGGACAAAAGTACAAGGTCAAAGATAAGAATCGGATTTGACAATTTTAACTACAGTTTAATAAAGCTTATTCTTATATATCTATGATTCAATGCTTTACAATAACCAATCCAATAATTGGTGAACTGAGGCAAAATATACCAGGTGGTACAGTGACTCCATTATAATTCTTTGTCTCAAGCCATATAATTTCAAACTGTAGTTTGACATTTTTCAGCTGAAGATTACTCTTATTTTTGAGTTGACAGAATGGTTACCGACCATTTAAGCTTAAATGGTCGGCAATTATAAACTTGGTCTAACCGTGCAATAACTGTGATAAATTTACAACCTGAAATTTAAATAATGGTCACTGATCATACAAAAGTTGAATGTGTTTCTGACATTACAGATTTTTCATATGAATATTTCATTTTCAACATCAAATACTGTAAGTGTTGCTTTCAATATTAAATTTTAGTATGTTTTTGTCCTTAAGGCATCGCCTATTTAGTTATTAAAGGGTTAACTTTAATTAATTTGTCGAAATTAACCAGTAAGGCAAACCGTGATTTTGACAGGAAAAAATTAAGAAGGCTTGTCAGGTCCTGTCTAATGTAAAGATTAGAAACAAGAAAATAATACATGTAATTTTTTAAAATTTTGTATAAACCATTTAATGCCTGAATAAATATTATCATAAGTGAAAAATACCAAATTTAGTATTCAAAATACACTTTCCACTGTATTTATATTTATTTTTGATGAAAAGTAAAACATCAGGTCGGTACTTTTATATTTTATAAGGGTGAGATCCTAACCCTTCATTGCAGCTAAGGGTTGTTTCCAATGCCAACTTTAACCTATTTTAGTCCTTATGGAAATATTTTGGCACTAATTAAAATATTAATAAAGTAATTATTTATCCAACTAATTGATCATGATCTCTAATGAACATAAGACCATTATAATCTGAAAACATTTTCTGCAATTAACAAAAAACATTTATTATAAAATCAAGATTTTTATAAGTACTAATGTGTTTTAAAGAAAACATTTATGTATTAAAAATATATTTGCAAATACATTTTATATTATATACACACAAAGAAGCAAATTTGTTATTCAAGCTACGATTTACTAAGAATAAAGTGATTTCAATAAATATGACTAGTTAACGATTATAAATTATTTATATTCTAACAAATCATAATATTAATAAGTATTTATATGAAGTCTTTTTTTCTTGCTTAGTTCTAAACATCTGTAAGAAACAATTTATTTTTTCATTTTGCCAAATTTGAGAAAAGAATTATTTTCTTGATAATTATTTTAAATTTATATAGAAAGATGAAGATAAGAACTGAATGTTAAATTCACATTTCTTTATTTTTGGTTTGAAAACAAAATAAATATTTGGTTCATCTTGCTAGGGTCATCACAACTATCTATGGTTTTGTTGTCAAATTTTCCTTCAACAATGCAATAATTCTCATCTCTAATGTTTGTTTGGGAATTTCTCTGCAACGGGTTTCAGTGGACATTAAAGCAGCACTAAAAGCTAATTAACAACAAACGAAAATTTGAGAAGGTCCACCTAATATAAATAACAAAAGATAGAAAACATCAATAAAGGAATGATTTGAGATAGAAAAGGAAAAGCCAATACAAAAGCTAGTAAATGTTGAAGCAAATCCCTTTATAGTCAAGACAACATTGAAGTCATGGCAGAAAGTTATTTCAAAACCAAAATGGAAGAAGATAGAAAATTTAGATTTGTTTTCTGAGTACAATGAAATATTTATTTATAAAAATAATCTCTTTATTATGCGCGATTTCGATATGTCTTAGATTTCGCAAAGAAAATTTGTTGTTTCAAAAATTGTTCTTACCTTGAAAATGAAAAGTTTGATATTTTCAAATAATCCACAGCCATGGTTTAAAGAAAATCTCACTTTAATAATATAAATATTCGTATCACAAAAAAAAAGAAACGTCAATGAATGGTAATTTAAATTATGATCAATTTCCTCAGCCAATCAGAACTGAAGTGGTGACGTGTCTGCTTCGAACATGTTGGTTGGTTGGTTCGTTTTTGAACAGACAAACCAACCAAACAACATATTCAAAGCATTCATGTGATCGTGACGTCACTGTTGTCAATTCATTGTGATTGGCTAAGGAAATTTATCATAATTAGCATTGGATGACGTTTCTTATTTTTTCTGTGGTTGTATGATTGTTATATAAACTTTTAGATGATTAGCTAAGCTTGAATGTCAATTATAAAAATATTAAAACTCTAAAATTAATTTTCGTCGGGAGGATCCATTCCGCAGATCACCGCCTTCGTGAAAGCTGCCGCAGCGAGGGCCGCGTAAGGTTGCCATTCCTTCGAAGTTGTTCCATCCCTGATGGAAAATTTTTGGGTTAGGATATTATGAATATTTGTGCCCAACAATTGCCTTGATAGTTGACCAGAAATTGTACTACAAATAAATCGGCAATAGCACAAGTGAGGTAACTCACATTAAAATAACATTAGACTTACCGCACTTGTGCTATTGTCGATCGAAATATACTATCCTTCGACACAGTGATATTTAGTTATCATTAATTAAGCAACATTGAATATAATTCTACTTGGACAGGCAACTGCTTCAGAACAAAAGTGAATATACCAGAAAATTATTGATACCAGTATTTTGGGGTTTCATTGCAGGTTTTTTTTAAAGTTTTTGTGGGATTTTGGAAGACAAAAAGGAAATTGCTAAACACTGACTTGTAATCACAGATTCCTCTGATCAGGGTGTAATGGTCCTTCCTGTTGCCGTAAATGGACTCGACAACAGCATCGAACTCCTGGTCGTATGCCATCACGGACATCTCAGCCGCAAAGTCCTGTCTCACTTGGTCGTTGGTTATCACTTTTTGGCCCGATGCCACAATGCCCAGATGGATCCGAGTTTTATTGTATTGACTGTAAAAAAGTTATTTTTTAGATTTTTCATAATCGATGAAGAAAATACACAATTTAATTTAAAGACAATAAAGTAAAATAATTTAAATTACAAAATATATAAAAACTATTCTAGTTATAAGATTAATCAGAACAAATATCTGTCCCTCAAAGATTCTAACTGCAAAATTTGGTTTGGTAATTTAACATCATTAAATAACAAGAAGACTACCAACTTATTTTTTGCTATAAATCGATATGAATATGATTGTTTCAGAAAAAATAACTTCTGGCAATTTTAAATTCTTTTGTTAAAAAATTAATCAAAAAAACAACTGCTGCTTTTATGCAATTGGGTGACAGAAACCCATCAATTTTTTTTCACCCCCCTTGAGTTCAATTAGTTGACACCTACATCGGTGGGACGACAGTGAAAACTCACCTGCTAACATCCTCCTGAAACTCACCATTAACTTCCTCCCGAAACCCACCTGCTAACTTCCTCTCGAAACCCACCTGCTAACTTCCCCTCCTTCAGGAGGGAGAGGATGCGAAACCTCGATCACATCCGACCCGCCGATGCTCATAAAGAGTTTGTCGTTGCTGCTGTCCGGTCTGTTGAAGTCCATCTCCTGGAAGCGGAGTTTGCGATCACCTTCCTCCATGTACTTCAGCCAAGGAGTGATGCCGTCCAATTCTTCGCTCTGTGGAGAAGACAAGACAGTTGATGAACATATTTCAAACAACTCTGTGTGTGTGTGTGTGTGCTTGTGTATGTATGCATGTTTGCATGTGTGTGTGTGCTTGTGTATGTATGCATGTTTGCATGTGTGTGTGAGCATGTATTTATGCATGTGTTTGTTTATGTGTATGTGAGAGAGAATTTTATTTTTTACATTGTAATTAACATAGCTTTTCCGATGTCATAATCAGTGTTTCAATCAATGACATGGTTCTTAATTCCAGCTTTCTATGGGCTCATAAATTTTGGGCAAATCAATTATGATGACAATATGATTTTTGGTCATCATGCGTGATTTTTTGTAGTTCACTGTTTAATGTTATCTAGTTTTAAATTGAATTTAAATAACATCTTTGTAATTTTAATGTAATGAAGCATTCAAAAATTAAAATATTTGTATTCATTTATCTCATTTTGATTCTTTACAAAATATTGTTATTTTCTACATCCTAAAACCTAAATAATTTCATTAGCCAAAGATAAAACTTCTATCCCTTACCTGATCCTTCAACCTTTTTGCAATATCCTGAAGAGTAAAATTTGGGGGACCCCAAGACTTGGTTTCAAATTCATAACCTCGTTCTTCAAGGAAATTCACTTGATCACAATGCATATAAATGTGTCTGCAATGAGGATCATACAATTAAAATTTGTATCAATAGTGATAGAACAAAATTTATTTTATTATTATTATTATTACTACTATTATGCAGTTAATTTTAACCCACTAATTTCATATTTTAATTGATGTGCTTTCCATTTCAATCTAGTAATTAATTCGTATTTTAATTTATGGACAATTCGATTCATTCTTACAAAACAAGAATTATTAAAATTGAAAAATGTTTTAAAACTTTATTACTCATTATTTTACATTAAAAAAGTTGGAAAAAAGGAAGATTACCTTTTTTTCTCGTCACTATTAGATGCGACAACAACGTCTCCCAACCGAACGTGTTTGGAGTAGTCGGTGTAGTGTGGCACTCCGCCCGCGAGACCCACCAGGAACACGTGTTCCACCTGCTGGAATGTTCCTGCAATGAACAAAGTATCACTTGTGGAGAAATAGAAAATAAATAAAAATGGGGAAATAGAAGATGAAAGAAGAATAGTAAGGTAGGGAGCATAGGAAAATGATAAAGATTGGAGCATAAAAGAAAAAAACAAAGATGGGAGCATAGGAAAATGATAAAGATTGGAGCATAGAAGAAAAAATATAAATATCGGAAGGAAGGAGAGCTAAGTAGAGTGAGAAAAGATAAATTGAAAAACATATTTTTTAACAAAAAATGTTCTAAATAAAAATTTTAGACAAAAAAATAATCATGAAGACCATTGTTGCCATGGAAACTTAAAATTCTAGAAAAATTGGGGAAAGGATAATACAATCACTTGATTCTCACCAAGTAGTCTGGTTGTGGTGTTGCCCGCAGCTATGGCGGCTGATCTGTCATTACCCACAGTGGGGAGCTTTGTGCAGACCACCCTGTGGGCACCAATGTTGCCGAGGGTGTAGATGTTGCTCTCGCCTAGAAAATAACGAATGAATTAATTGGCTGTCAAAGATTGTTTTGCTATAGAACTAAACTGTTGACATGGATTAACAAAAATAGTTTTTTAAGTTGAAAATAAAAGTAAAACATTTATAGAAGTTGAAGTTTTATTAATACAATGAATTCAATTTATATCAAGCCCTGGCAACTAAGAGTAAGAACTTGAAACCAACAAAATGTTAAAAGGGACATTCGTATACTAAAATTGAAAGCAAATGCGATTCATACAAAGCTAATGTAAAGCAAAAAAATTAACATTGTCCCAATGGAACATGCATTGAGACATCGTGCACTTCACTTAGCCTTTCAGTTGATGCAATCATAAACTCCTGTCTTGACTGGTTAATCAAAAATGTTCTGACATAATTCGATCGACAATAGCACAAGTAAGGTAAGATCTATTTTATTTGAATGTTGGTTACCTCACTTGTGCTATCTTAGATCCATATAAGCATGGAAACTCCGCTATTAGAGTTGATCAACAGATAGAAAAATGACATTAATGGAATCATTGTATAATTTAGTCCTAAACAATTATTTTCCACATATACAAACTTGTAGAAATTATTGAGGATAATTAGAACCAATTTACTTGTTTTAATTTTTTTAAGGGTTTATATGGATAGAACATAGCACAAGTGAGGTAACCCATATTCAAGTAACATACCTTACTTGTGCTATTGTTGATCCATATATAGATTGAAACATAACAAAAAATACTGAAAATTAATAATTTTGTTAATTACAGAGAAAGAATAATTTTTTGTTGTACTTGCAAATGAAGATTTGAGTTCAAAAACATGATTCATTTTCTGAGCACTTGCAGATTATACCTTGGTTCCCCCAAAACATATTTCTTGATATACTATTGCCCAAAAAAGAGTCCCCAGAAAGCAATTATATTTATAGTTTTAATAGATTTTAAAATTAAATTTTATTTGTTTGCAATTATATAGTTTATAAATTTTACAAAATCTAGAAATAGTTTACTTTATTTGAAAAAGAGAGTTAGTTTAGTCAATGCAATGGTACACCAACCCAACACCATACGACTCTAATCCACAACCCAATGAAATCGGACGAAGCAAAACTCACAAAAAAAGATAAAAATTGTGCCAAAAAAAAGACAACTTCTCAACCACAAAAAAATATGTCTGGCAGAATTATTTGAAGAATCCGAATGGATTATTCCAGATTCTTCCGAGAGTTTTTGAGGATTATGTATATTTACAATTCAAAGAAATAACATTTCAAGTTTTTTGATGGTCAACCAAAAGTTGATTTTTGATTAAAATGATAGTTAGTCCTTGTTCAACATTCATTTAATTTTTGCAATTAAGGTGACGTCCAGATAATGCAGATAGTTGTCTTCAATCACACAGTTCAGATATGAACAATTTATTGCAAATTCTACTCACAAGTTGACGGAATTTGGGCAAGTCATCGACTTACCTTCAGACGTAAGAATCAAATTTAAAAATAAAGCAAGCAAGTTATATTTTACATTTTTTAATTTAGTTTTTCAGAAAAATTAATGTCTGCCCAACTTATGTCATGCATTGGTGAGTTCGTTTCATGCACATACCATAACTACCACCTGTAAAAGAAGATGAAGAATGAGAAACTCCTGAAATTACGACACAATTAATAAACAACAAAATTTTTCCTACATTTATTGTCAACAATCAAAAAGTTTGTGGATGATTTGAATTAATGTTCATTTTTATTATATAATTAAAAATATATTAACTGATTAAATCAATTCGTTTTAAAATTAATTTAGTTTAACAAATTTCGGATCTTCATTTTCAACATAATTTTTGCTAAAGCCTATAGTAAAATTGTGAATGTCAATGTTTTTCTATTTGAAAGTATTTGAGAAAGCAACAAACTTTTGAACTCTTGACATCATAACTAAAAAAATGTTTGTAACTAAAAATTTTAAATAAAAGCAAATAAATTAGTTTCTTAAAATTTACTCAACATCAAAGTGTTACAGAAAAATGTGATTTTTTTAATATTTAATTATTTTAATTGTAATTTTTTCGGCTACATAATTTAAATTATTTTTTAATTTTTGGAACATAATACAAAGCCAAAGGTGTTGATTTAATTTGGTATCACTTCAATATAAATTTGTCAATGGTTGTGGATGGTTGGATAGGTGAGTATATGAACCAAATAATCATCAACATATTGAAATAAATTAAATGAAATATAATGGAACTTAAATGTTTGAGTATTTCTCAAGATGAAATGTTTTAATTTCTATTTTCAGCATTGAATCATTTAAAAGTAAGGAGCAGTAAGAGAAATATTGACATGGATATTTCAAATGTCAAGAAAATCAAACTTTATGAATGAAAATCACATTTTTCTGTTTTGAAAACTACACAAATTTAAATTTAAATACTAAACATAATAAAATACTGTAAATACATGCATCTAAAACCAATTAAAATAATTGTTCAACCTTTTAGCTGTTTGTTTGTAATGTAAATAAATAATAATTTAGGTTCTGGTTATTATTAAAAGTAAAAACAAAAAAGTTCTAGACTAATAAAAAGTAAACCCATTACATTGCGAAGATGCATTGAATTAATTAAAATTAGAAATATTATTGGTTAGGTAAATTCAAAAACCATTCATTCTTTTATAAATTTGTTTTCAGAAATTAAAAAATATTTCATATTTAAAATGAATGTTTTTATTCCTGAGATACTATTACCATAAAAAAACACTCAAACTACTATCTTCATTGCACTTCAATGTAATTTATTATTTCCACCAACAATTAAGAATGCATCAAACAATCGTGCATTTACATGGTTGCTTTAACTGAAATCTCAAACTAAATTTCAAAACAGAAATAAAAATAAAAATAATAAACTTTTTAAAATTACAACCAATACATAAAAATGCATTCTAACATAACAATACTAAGAATAACTAAATATTTAAACATAAATAATTATGAATTGATTCTTGAATTAATTATACAAGTTTGTCATAAATAAATAAAATTTTCTATGGACCATTTGCAGTATATAACAATCGATCAATTTCGATTGATTTCAAAGTTATTACTTTTTACCTAAACACAAATAAACACTTTTAACCATGGATGAATATATTTTATTATACTTATGATTTAATAGCAAACAATAATACAATTTTTATAATTATAATTTAACAAAATATTATAATTTAGCTAACCTAAGTAGTATTCTAAAATTTTAACATCATTAATGGGAACTCACATTCATTGTTCATTCATTTTCATTCATTGTTTATTCAAGAACAAGTTCCGAATCCCTAACCTGTGTCTTACAACTAGATTTCGAATGAAAATATGTCTTAATTATTTTCATTGTTTTTTTATTGTCAGTAAAGACCTATTCTAAAAGCATTATAATTAAATGATCAATAAATAATTGTTCCAATGTTGTATTTATTGTCTGTAAAAGCTTGTGAAAATGTGCATCTATCTTTCTTCGGCTTTGTGTGTGAATGTTTATTCATAGATAATCCTACTAGATTTTGAGAGCACTCCAGAGGAAGTGGATGGCATAGAGATCTTGGATACGGCCAATTTACGGACGGGATGTTCGTTCTGGGGAATTCGCAAGCTCTGCGACCTTCTTAGTCTGGCGGTTCCGTTGACCTGGATGGCGTGACCGTTCGACAATGGTTCTTTAGACCGAGTACACAAGGCTTGGTACTTTCTTAGCTTGGCTTCATATGATTCAGGTACGCCACCCGGTTCTGCTTCCTCATCTGGAGTGACTGGTCCGTTGGATATGGCCACCTTACGTGACTTTGGTTTGGCCTTTGATCGCTTCGGCTTCTTCGGTTTCCTATCTACGGTCTGGGGTTTGGACCAAATTTGAGTCCTTTCCAGAGAAAGTGGCTGTGGCCCACTGTGGATAAAACCTTCCTCCAGAAACTGAGACTCGTCAAAATTCTGTGTGTTACCTAACGAAACTAATTCGTCTCTTTTCAATCCTGTCACTGGGTCTGTGAATGGTAAGCATTTTTAGACCAAAATTTAATGTCTCTACAAACATGGTTTTGCAAGACATGTTTGAAGGAGTCCGTGGTTGCGGTCGACAGTCGCAGCTATGTCTAGTATTGCGCAATGTTATCTCTAGTATTGCACAATACTAGACACAGTTGCAATCATCAACCTCATCCAATATTAATTTTTAAATTATTAAAATTTGTTGTAAATAATTTTCAAAATACTCACCAACTGTTGTGTATCTGACGAAGGTTTCTTGGTTCTCGATCATGGCATCGACTGCAAGCTTTTCGCAATATTGTGCCGTGATGATTGCTATGGTCGGTTGCTTGTTGGAGGAAATGGTCGGCATTTGTCGAACAACCTAAAAAAATTACGTTAAATTAAATAACTTTTGTTTTGAGGCAAAGGTCTTTGGCCAATAAGTGAGGTTGGCTTTACCAATGGTATGCAGCTGTTTACCATTTACGGTCTGATTTAATTTCTCATACTACCATTATTTAACATGATTTGAACTGGTTTTATGTTCCCCGTGATTAACATACGACGGTATTAACTTTAACAATACAGGATCATCTTTTTTGTTCCAATCCTGTAAGTAATGTTACAAGTTATAACAAGATGGACTGATTTAGTTACAAAGGACCTACAAGATAATAATATACCAATCATGGCAAACACACCAATGTTATAACCATGACAATAAAATAATATGCCAATCATGACAATGCAATAATATGCCAATCATGACAATGCAATAATATGCCAATCATGACAATGCAATAATATGCCAATCATGACAATGCAA
>JARUHE010314138.1:0-11834 GCA_031471125.1 Archaeomysis grebnitzkii | reverse complement strand
CACACACACACACACAGACACACACACACACACACACACACACAGACACACACACACACACACACTCACACACACACACACATACACACACACTCATATATATATATATATATATATATATATACAGTAAAAATGAAAACAATAATGGATGACTTCAACAAAACTAAAAATTATTTTTAATTGAAATTCTTAATTATTTTCTTGGAGATTGTAAAAATACTTTCTAGAATTGTCTTTATATAATATAAGTTAACATAACATTTTTGCCGCTAATGAGAATTAGATAATACTTAAATAAAAACTTTTTAGCATTTTTAATAGATGGGAAAACTGTTAAAAAAATGTTCAAAGTTAAATAACTTAACGAGCCATTAAAATTATATGATTATAATAACTTGTTTGATTAATTATCAGTTTTGTGTTTTTATTTGTATGTAAGATTCGTGAACAAAGTTGAATTCAATCGTGTTGGATAGTGTTAAACTCGTACACAATTCAATACGTAAGTTTTTATAGGTATTCACTTTTATATAGAATATAAGGTAACATATATTATTGTATTTACGGTACTTATGGTAACGACAACAACAATTCAATGTATTTATATGTATATTTATATATATATAAATTCATGTTTTGTTTTTGAATGCTATTGTAATAAATAACAAGCCCGAGTAAATATTATGCATTAAATGTTTGTTTGTTGAAACATTTCTAAAATAGTTTAATTTTTAATACAATTATATATATAATTATATTAACACTTTTATTTCATTTGTTTCTAATACAACTTATCCTTAAACTTTGAAAAAATGGGGTTAATCATGAATTTTATGATAAGTTGGCTAGGTCTAAAAACTCCTGAAATTTCGATTATTTAGAAAAAAAATTCAAAAAAGTAATTCAGGTAATGCTACCTTAACATCGCTAATTCTTTCATTTACTTTCAATAAACTTTTCTCTAAATTTTAAAATAAAAATCTCGGCTAAACATAAATTTCAACTTTTTTGATTTGGTTTCACAACAAAATCCTTAATGATAACAGTGTAGAATGTTATGTCCCCTATTTTCATTTTAACAAATATTTCTGTAAAATAGCTTTTTTTATTCTTTTGAAAAAATGGCAACATTTCGGTAGAGTCCACAAATCATAAACCGTCTCAATAAGATCAACAATCAGAGGTCAGTTATTGAAGCTGTTTCAAAAAAAACATAGCTTAATTAGAGATAACATTAAATAAAGATAGACAGAACTTATTTATAGTTTAATAACTGTTTTATTTTTCACTAAAGACAATTTATTAAATTGTGAAAATGTTCTTAAATTGAAGTTTAGGCGTTTTGCCATTAGGGACAACCAATAAAATGCCTATGACACTATCTTTAGTAATATTACAATACAATACATACTCTACCATATGCCATCCCTGCTTTAATTCGGATTTTTGCAACAAATATTTAATAAAAATTTTCTTGAAATTTGGTTTGGTGAAAGTTAACATAATGAGAAAAATAATAATAATAATGATAATAATAATCAATATAGATGTTGTATAATGAGAGGCTTTATTCTGAATGTTATCAAAATCGAAATAACAATTAAAATTAAGTTACCACAAAGTTGAAAATCTAAAATTTTGGAATTTTTATTAAATAACAATAATAATAATAATAATCATAACTTTTTTAACATTAATTCATCAAGTGCCACTTTTCACTGCCTCTTATTTTTCATTTCTATTTGTTTTCATAAATATGACATTTAATTTTTTAAGATACGAGACATGTTTACTTATGATCTTGAAAACAAGTAGGCCTATGAACATATCAACTTTCGTAAGAGGTAATTGCATATATGTTTTATTAGACAAAGTCTAATCAAAGTTTATATTTTAAAACAAATTTCGCTGCCTAAGATTTATTATATTATTACTGAAATAAAATATATTGTTATAATAATATAATATATTATTATAATAATATAATATATTAATTATAATAATATAATATATTATTATAATAATATAATATATCATTATAAAAATTTAACATTTTAATCAAATTTAAAGTGTTAATAAAAAGTTAAAAATAATATTGATTAATACGCCATATGTTTTATGATTTTTTATTGTTCTTCGACGACATTGTTTTACTTTCTTTTTCTTTGATTATTTTAAACCTTTTTGTTTGAATCAATTATGGTTGGAAATACAAACAATAATAATAATCATTATTATTATCATAATTAGGCCTTGCAATGTCATACTTATGGTTGTAAAATAAAAAAGTTTCTTAACTTTTGAACATTTAAATGTCTTAAAAACTTAATAAAAAACGAAAATCTATGAAAAATATCAGAGTATTAATTGTAAGTATTAAACCATAAATAATCACTTGAATGAATCTATAGAAAATATGGAAATAAAAACAAAAGTTGTTGTAATAAAGAGTATACGAATTTAATATATGATTGTACACTGAATCGTACATATCCCTGTGTATAATTATATTGCCCGTTGAAGTGAATTTATAACAATCAAAACATGCAAATAGCTGCAGCTCCAATTTACGCGTTCAATACCGGCTCAACCTTTCCCCACTGTTGAACGCATAGAATGTCAGATCTTAGATTTGTACAATAGTTCAAAATTTAATTATATAATAAACTGTAAATCAGAAATATATTTTGAGCCAAGAAGACGATTTCTTTGTAGGAATAAGATTTGATTTGAGCTGCAAGCCCTACAAAACATTTTTTGCATTATCAAGATTCATTTTTGTTACGGTTATAAAACTTACTTAAATTCTTTAAATCCCTTAAAGGGTGGTAAAGATCCGCTAAAGATAGGGCTCTCAAATTTTCACTGTTGATTTTCCCATGATAAACTTAAAAAAAGAATCTTCATGAAATGTGGTACGTTTTTTTGGTAGGGATAGGGGGGGGGGTTGCTGTTTTTGATAATTTTTGGGGTATTTTTGAGCGAAGAGAGCTCCTAGACTATTTAAGATGGAACTTTTAAATTTTCACACCACAAATATAAAGTAGAATTTCTCCTAGTTTTTTATATACGTTTTTGTTTTTGATGGGCACATTGGTGAGAAAAAATGAAAATCATTTTTTGGTACTTTTATTAAATCATTTTTCAACTACGACAAAAATTTTGGATATGAATGCTCATTAAAAGTTTTATTTTAATTTTAAAAATCGGTCTATAAATAAAAAAGGTTGATTCACTTTATAAAAAAATATTTTTTCATGAAACTACATTTAAAGTTTTATGTTAACAAATTTACTTATCTACACCAAACTTCAATTACGTATCATCTCCGACCATTTGAAATGTTCTTAATACTTTTATAAAATATTTTTTTCATTGGCATTGTGAAAAAAGCATTTACACATATTTATTAAATACAATGATTAAAGTAAACAAAATGACACCAATAAATTAATTTCCAAATGCGAGAAACAGACATTGTTGAGGTTCCAGATTATAGGTTTTAAATGTTGCCCAATTGGTAGAGATTACTTTCTTTATTTAATGGTAAAGATTACTTTCTTTATTTAATGGTTAAACAACTCAAAAAGTGAAACTTCGAACAAAATCGTCCACTGTAAAACCCAATGAATGATAGAACCATTACAAGAATTATATTTTTAATTCTACCATTTTTGCTGTTTGAATATTATATCTTAACCGAATATGTCAGAGTTACAAAGCTAAATTAACATAAATTGGTCCGTAGAGTTTTTCACAAACTTTTATTTGCCTCTATTCCATTAGTTGAAGTTTCACTTATAATCTTAATTACAACAAAGTACTATCGTCCAATAAGTAAGAATTCTTAACAACAACAAATTATGCAAATAATCGTTTTTTTTCGGTATTATGAAACATTGAACTACAAAATAAGCAGAATACGCATGTTTCTATTTCTATTAAATAATTTAATGCCTCAATTTCTTGACCACAAAACGCGTGGAAAGCACATATACCATCTGAAAAGTCTAAACCATTTGGCATTCGAAGGTAGTTCAAGTATGAAGCAGATCCAATATAACTTAACCTCGCTGACGCAGTGGAAGCAATGTTTCCATATGGCGTTTGTGCGTAGACAGTGATGGACAGGGAGAGAAACAATTAACTCTTTCAAGTGACATTCCCCATTTTAAATGTTTAAGATATACTTTTGAAAAATCATTCAAGTGAATAATGGAAATGTTAAAAGATGTTTTTGAAAATGAATGAAATTTTCTAGTTTACATAATTCATAAATATAAATATTAAATTAGCAGGCCTATAACTAGCTTTTAAACACTGAATTCAATATTTGAAAAAAAACCTAAACCTTGTAGTATTTTTTAAGTTTTTAAATACTTACAATTTTATAAAAATAATAAGAAATATTTTATTGTTAATTAGTTATGTAACAATTAATAAATAATTTGATAATTACATTTTGAAATACTTTAGACGCCATTTTCTTAAGCAATCTTTTTATATAAATTCATGATAACTTAGAAGTGTTTTATAATAATTTTTAACGTTAGTTACCTTATCTTCATTTAATGTTATATAAAATAACAAACATAATAACAATAACAATTGTTATTGTACTAATTATTGATTATTAATTAATTAATAATATTTTTCGTTGTTATTATTTATTATCATTCCTTATTTACTTATTTTTTATACTTACTAATTTTTTTTATTAGTATTACGTATTTTTCTTTATTTCGTTGTTATCATTTATTATCATTCCTTATTTATTTATTTTTTATACTTACTAATTTTTTTATTAGTATTACGTATTTTTTTTATAATTTACTATTATTATTAATCTTACTAATAGTGTAATATGCCACTAATACTACCACAACTAGTCCTACAGCTAATAATAATACAAATCCTATTTTTAGTTATTGTTATTATGGCAACTCTTTTATCATTTTTACTATAGTTTGGCTAATCAAATTAATTTTAAGAGTTGTTCAATCAATATAAAGCATTGTTTTTATTTAATTGTATTACTGTTGTAATTATTGTTATTATTATTAGCAATATTAATATTATTGTTTCTGTTGTTCGTAGTATTGTATTTTTTATATACTGAACATAGTTAACATTATGAATATTGTGAATATTTTTTAATATTATGCAAATAAAATGTTATTTATGTTTTTTGTTTTTTTTTTAGTTTTTTTAATATCAGTGAATGGTTTTGCCTTAGCTAGCCAATGCAATGTTGAGCTTTATAGGCTTTTTGTATTTTATAAGAACAAACATACTATTTATTCTTACTATTATCATTATTATTATTATTATTGTCATTATTATTGATACTACTATAATTATTGTTAATTAATATTATTATTATATCATTTCATGGTACTTGTTATTATGGAAAATCCATATTTAATTCAATTAAATTTAGTTGAAACTAAATAACTGAAATAATGTAAAAGCCAAACAACGAAAAAATTATGATTGTTATGATATTATATAAAATACATCCTTCATAAAAATACATAAACCATCTATAACCATACATAAACTTATGTTAATAAAAATTAGGCTCCTCGATTAAGTCATTGAGTTTAAAAAAATTAAAACAACTCAAATGAAAATAAAAATAATAATACAATAAATAATGTAAATAAAAATAAAAATAATAATGAAAAATAAATAGAAAACGAAGAATATGGAATGAATAAATAAAATAAACAATAAATAAAAGATAATAATAAATAAATAGAAAACGAAGAACATAGAATAAATAAATAAAACAAATAATAAATAAGAGATGATAATAAATACATATAAACAGAAAACGAAGCAAATAAAATAAATATATAAAACAAATAATAATTAATTAATAATATATAATAATAAATAAATAGAAAAACAAATAGATAGGAAACGAAGGATATAGAATAAATAAATAAAATAAACAATACATAATAGATAATAATAAATAAAGGAAAAACGAAGAGAACAAAATAAATAAAAAAATAGATAATTAATAATAGATTAAAATAAACAAATGGAATAAATAATAGATAATAATAAATAAACAGAAAACTAGGAACATAGTATGAATAAATAAAATAAACAATAAATAATATATAATAAGATAAGATAGAAAGTTAAAAATATAGAATGAATAAATAGAAACAATAACATATAATAGATGATAATAAATAAATATAAATAAATAATAATTTCAGTATATATAAAATGAAAAATATATAATAAATAGATAAAATAAATAGTAAATAATAGATAATAATAAATACATAGGAAACGAAGATTATAGATTAAATAAATACAATAAATCATAAATAATATACAATAATACATAGCGAATGGGGAATACGAAAAAGGTAAATAGAATAAATATACATCTTGTATAGCGCAAAACTTCCACCAAGAACATTTAAATAAAATATAAATCAATTTACAAACATTTTTCACGACTGAATAGTCTCCCAATTCTAGTGTGACGTCACATAAACAATGATTTATTCGTCGACCATTTAAAACACAAAACATTGATGCCGTAGGAGCCAAAATACATCAAAATTATCATTGAAAACAACCTTTACTGTACGTGACTGAATCGTTTTTATTACAACGAAGGGTCGAGTAAATGGAGAACAGCAGATGCAGCGAAAGGAGGAAGTGGTTATTCTGACGTCACAGTTTCCGCGCGTTCTGAGTTACTCAACTTCATTGCTTTTCAACTTTTGGAATTCAATTAATAAATAATAAAATATATTTAATTGTGAAAAAAGTTTCAGGTATTGCATGGGGATGTTTACTACATTGCAATTACAGTTACAGTTAAAGTTACACTCATTTACGTTTAGTTTAAGATTGTTTTAAATTATAATTCAATAATAAATATCATTAGTATATTAGATTAAAAAAATAGATAAATCATAAATATTTAATTAACAGTAATAATGAAATCAAATACAATTACAAAGTAATAACTAAAAATTAAAGGGAAAAAATTAGTGAAATAACAATTGGTAATAAGAAAGTTGATAGTAATAATATAAGAAATAATAACAATTAATTAAATAGGAATTATTAAATAATTCATAATTATAAAATAAATAATAATGGACATCCATATTAATAAATAAACATATCTTACATTCTTGGGAAACAAATGCTTATTATCACAAACTTATAAGAAACCATGTTTCATATGTAAACCGATTTTCTTAACATTGTTTTTTGCTTAGAACAAAGCTTTTGAATTAGAATTCCATAAGACATTAATAAGGGTATTTTAAAGCGATTACACGCTTCTTATATACACTATATAATCATCAGAGTTTAAAGATCGAGACAAAATATATACTTTATTACTAACTTGTAAAATCAAATTTCTAGCTTCTTTATTACTTATACATGATACAAATAAATCTTAGACATATACTTACCAAATTGAGAACATGTTCATAGCCGCAACGCGTAACTCTTCTGGATCGTAAAGTTGCAGCCATTGGGATGGAATCAAAACAAATTGTTTTTCTTTTTTCTTTTTACAATTGATCGTTATTTTGATTACTGTTTTTACATTTTAGTTTTGCTTATTATTTTTACATCATAGTTATTGTATTTTGATTAAAGCTATAGAAAACATTACATTTTTTTCATTAACTTTTAGAATATTTACTATAAATCGAGTTTGGAGTCACGGATAGATGTGGAATGATGTTATATGGAATGTATATTGAATAAGCTGTCATCATTGAATGCTTATCCAATGATCTTATTCTTCTTCAATACATTCTTAGACCTATTAGTGTTATCGCCTGAGCATAATTTCATGACTTTGGTAAAATTGTTGAATTAAATATGGACATTTTGTTGTTATTCTTTAATAATAACCACTTACAACAGGGTTCTATAAAATAACATTTTTTGCCACATAAAATCAAACCTACCCATGAACATATGAGAGATCAATAATACTAAGCTATTGATTTGAGAAGCATTATATAATAAAAAAAAACTAAATGTCAATATTTAATTTGGCATTTTTTATAATGTCTTGAAATTATTCTCAGGCGGTAACAATAATAGGCCTAAAATTGCATTGAAGAAGAAAAAATCATTGGATCAACATCCAATGATGACAGTTCATTTAATTACATTTTATATCACCACTCCACACCTATCCGTGACTCCTATCTCGACTTGTAGTAAATATTCTAAGAGTTAATGAAAAAATGTAATGCCTTCGATGGTTTTAATCAACAATACAATAACTGTGATGCAGAAGCAATAAGTGACATTGTAAAGTAATATAAATAACGATTAAATGTAAAAACAACTTCTTTGAATTCCAGCCCAATGGTTGTGAGGTTACACGATCAAGAAAAGTTACAAGTTGAAGCTATGAACATGTTCTTAAACTTTTTGGTGTATGTCTAAGATTCATTTCATTTTTGTATCATGTATAAGTAATAATGTATGTATTGTGGTAAAATATTTGTCTCGGTCTTAAAATTCTGATTATTATATAGTGTATATAAAAAACATGTGAACGTTTTAAAATATCCATAGAAATGTCTAATGGAATTTTACTTTAAAAACTTAGTTGTAAGCAAAGAACCATGTTAAGAAAATTTGAAAGCCTAAACAAGCCCTTGGACAATTTACATATGAAACATGATTTCTTACAAACTTGTGATGATTAATAAACATATATATATATATATATTATTAATTAATATTTGGAATAATAATCCTAAATTATTGTGTTATTTTATAACAGTCAAGGAATAAACTGTAATTGCAAATGAATAAATCCTCAAAGTTTAGTCATTTTGACTGTAAATGGATTGACAATAACAATAAATAAATAACAATAACAATTATATTATTAATTATACATTGAAAGATATTTGTAAATCCAAAACTAAAATACAATTTTGTTAAAGGAAATGTTTAAATTAAAAACCTTGTTTTGCATGAAGCTTAAATGATAATAAAGTAAAATAAATTCCCTAACATAAATGTTTTTTGACCAGATAATGTTTAAAACAAACCAAAGAATAGTTCAACATAAGTTTTTAAGTTAAATTTAATGAAACAAACTTAAATATTATGAAATAATATTGCAAAACCAATCAAACGTTCTTGAAATATTTTTTTTTAAATTTATGAAAAACAAAAGCATATAATTATGTGACATGTCAACATAAAATTATGTGACATGTGAGCATATAATTATGTGGCATGTTTATACATAATTATGTGGCATATGAACACATAGTCTTTGTTTGTTTCTCATGTGAAAAATAAAAAAATAATTAGGTTTCACATTTGGGATTTTTTTTGCAACATGAATTGAGGTTGTATTTCGTAACTGATGAATGTTTTCATGGTGGTCGTTGAACTGTTCTTCAGGTGAAATGGAGGAGTTCTTCAAGTGTTGTAGAGGTGTTATTGAAGTGTTCTTCAGGTGGTACGGAGGTCTTATGGGTATGTTCTGAAAGTGATACAGAGATGTTATGGAGCCCTTTCATGATCATTTAGGGAAACATTTTATACTTAAAAGCACTTTCTTGAATCTTTATATTATGAAATAAATATTGTTTGGTAATACGTTTTGGACGAGATATTCTAATTTAATTAACTAATAATTCTCAAGGTTGGTAAAGCATTTATCGTATTTATGGAACTTTTTCCCCTTCTACTTAGCCTTTCTCTTACGCGGGGTCACTGTTTTTGACTCTCTATTCATTGCACTCCTCCAAGTTTATTGCTTCTCTGGCAACATGTTTTTTATCTCTTTCTCCTGTGAGGTGTTCAGCCAATCTCAACTTTGTTCCTTGTACCTTCTTTGATAATGTCGTCACTTTCACCGATCCTCTAATGTGTTCATTTCATTTTGTCTCTCATAGTCACTCCTGACATCCACATCAACATCCTTATTTCGCCCAGGATATAAAAAGTATTACCATAAACAACTACATAACAGAGATTGTAGTAATAATAATAATTGATTTTTTTATTGGACGTTACAAAGAGATCCAAGTAAAACTAAGACCTCTTTCTGCCACGCCTTACACAAACGTATAAGTAAAATCACAACATCAATTATACAATACAATATCCAACTGCACATCATCCATAGGGTCTTCGCACTACAATCCGACTACCAACTACCAAAAATATCCATAATTCGCGCTGCGCTAATTGCTTATAGATAATTTATTTCGACGAAAATTTGTGTAAAAGAACTTGTTTACAAACGAAACATTAAGTCATATCTCTCACATTCTCGTGATAAAGTAAAAGTAGTTATAAATATTTTATATTGGTTGCGGCCGCTTGATGGTGCGCCCCCACATACCAGCTACCCCCGAAAACCGACAAAGTGAACCCCTTGTTTGCCAAACCATAACAAATAAGAAAAAGTATGTAGTGAGCGTGGGTGGTTTGTGGGGGGATTAAGATTTGCCGACCTGACGTTATTTTTAATATCTTAAAATTTCGAATTTTTTGGAGAAATTGTTTTGCTTAAATTATTTTGTATGCTGAAATAAATTTTTTTGGTACTTTGGTGTAAACAAAATAGAATGAAATAATGAATTTTATTTGTTTCTTCCTCGAAAAAGAAATAAATACAAACTATATAAGCCGTATCTGAATCTGATAAACAACAATTATTAAAATAAATAAACAATAATTATTAAAGGAAACAAACAATACTTATTGAAATAAACAAATAATAATCATACTAATTATAACATCAAAACGAACATTAATTGTAATAACAATAAATAGTAATTAACATTTTGCGCAACACTAATTAAAATTACCAAATGTATTAAAAGTATTTTTGACCTAATTGACAATTTTTATAATTGAACGTTACTTTATTTTCGCGAATCATTTCCACAAAACATAAATGTCGACATTATTGCTTTTAGCAGAGTTCAATTTTCGCTAATTTATCGTCAGTAAGTATTTAAACAGACAAAATAATAAGCAAATATGGTAAATGAAATTTAAGTGTATGGGGTTTTATTAAATAATAAATACTATTGACTTATTATCTCATAATTTCATAAGATTAAAATGATTAAACATATTTGTATGCTCAACAATTTTTTAAGGTTTTGATATAGATATAAATATTCTTGTGAATCGCAGCGAAGCGAAGTATTCATATTAGTGCCACCTATTTTTGTTGTTTTGGGTGATTGTGGGTTTGTTTTTGTAAAAATTTTCTTCAACTTTAGTTGGAGGGGCGATAGTCTAATGGCATTTCTTGTTCATTCTATTTTGTATTTACTGAGGATTCAATAAGTAGCTATACAAACAAATTAACTGTAAAATGTAAAGATTTACCCATCTTTCAGTAGATTAACAGCAGCAGCAGCCGCAGCAACAACAACAGAACTAACAACAATAACACAGATAACAACAATAGCAACAATAAAAAACAACAACATAAACAACAACAAATAAACAACATACACGTTACCGACAACAAAACAACAACAGCAACAAGCACAACAACAACACCTACAACATGACAATTAGGAAATAATTACAATTTACATAATAAATGTCATAATTAAGGTAAGTCTTCGTAAAGACCGTACTAAGTAACATAAGGTTAGTGTTTCCCATTTATGAATGGACATTATCAATTTGGCATGCACAGTATTACTGTACGTACCTATAAGCCCACGCACATACGCAAACACGTACATAACTCCCCCCCCCCCCCACCAAACGTACACACGCACACACACACACATATATATATATATACACACACACACACACACACA
>JARUHE010314127.1:0-11834 GCA_031471125.1 Archaeomysis grebnitzkii | reverse complement strand
TACATTATATATTTCATTATTTAACCAAAATGGTTAGCTCGCCTTATAAACTTTTCAGCAATGGTACACCAACAAGTAAAATTATTAACATATAGTTCACATATACATAAAACTCAATAAAATATACATGGCATAAAGATCTAAATTAGATATTATTCTTCTCACCAAACAAACAAACCAACTTATGCAGATATAATTACAATTACTAATAGTTAGATTTCCAAAGTTAAGTACCAATGCCCATAACTGTTCCAATTTTTATCAACTAAATGTATCATCACAATAAAGTGTATGTGATTTATTGATTTTATGAAGTAGAATTGTAAATTTCGAGAAGTGTCATGTTATTACTGCAATATAAAGTCAAAAAATGTTGGAAGCACAACTAATTACTACTTACAAAGTAATAAATTAAGAATTCAATGAATTGTGTCTTTGAAAACTTTGGCTCATAGAAATAAACCATTTTTGAAGTAATAGAACCATGCAATTTTTTAAATTAGAAACAATTACTTGCATTAGCTTGAAACGGAGTTAAATAAAAATCTTATATTAAATTTTGGATAAGTTTTAAGCAAAACTTAGGCGAGCATAATGGTTAGAAATTGAATAGGTTTTTTATCATAATAAAATAATTGAATTTATCTTTCCGAAAACAGTTAGGCTAATTAAGACTTGGTCATAAGGTCAAAGTTTTCACCTTAAATGTATTTCTTAAATTCAGGAAAAGTTTATTGAAAACTATATCTTAATTAATGTAAACATGTCACAACAAGACCAACGCAAGTGCCTGCCTCTAATTAAAATTTTTAATTCCCAAACATGCAAATTGAATCAATATATCAACATTTAAAGCCCTTTAAAAATATTTCTATAAACTAAATTAAAAACTTTTATTCTAAAATACAGATTAACAAATATGAAAGCCCAAGAACATGCAAGCTATCAGCTAATCCACGAAGAAGAATCACACAAACTCATTAAATGATCTAGATTTACAATTACGAAATGAAACAAAACGATTGCGTGAATAAAACCAAAGAAGAGATGTTTTGGAGTTTCTAAAGAAGCAAAAAGTGCCGCGACCATCTACGGTGATGCAAGACTTACCAACAGGAATGTCATAAATATCCTCACCAACGTGGTTCATGTCTGCGAGGGGAGAGGTGAAGGTTGGGCCCCTGTGAGGGGGGTCCGCCCCGAGTGCCGCTCCAACCGGCTCGTAGCACTCATCTGACGGCACCAATCGGTTGTGGTGCGACGCATCGCCAGTCGACCCACCGAGACCTGACACCCATTAACGTTAGTGACATCCCGAATAAGGCAAAGCAATGATTCCAAGAATCAGGGAACAACTTTTAAGTAATCCAACACCAAAGGCTTAGACATTATGGGTGAATTAATTTCAAACCTTGCTTTGTTTTTAATACAAAATTATTGTACGTAATTGAAAAAATGAATACATAATAATCATTAATATTGTTAAACAAATACAAATGTAACATTTTCAGTTAAAAAACGAGACAGCTTGCTTAACTACAATTAAAAAATTTAAACTATTTGTGAGATGGTAACATCAAAATTATCAATTCATGGAATTTAGAAAACCAAAGCAGCCACAATCTTTATCTTTTTTGTTGATAGATTTTGAAGGTACTCCAAAACCTATTTTAGTTTTGTGCTTTTCATCTTACTGTGTTTGAGCCTCTCTATTCTTTGAACCTGCATCTAAGAGCCATAGCAAAGATCTTCAGAAGAATAATTAACTTAACTCTTTCAAATAATTCCAATTAGTGACACAATTGTGAGAAACGCAAGGAGTTGAGTTTTTCTTAATTGGATGGAACAGTATCGAAATGAATACATAAAAAACATCAAGAATAATGATTGAATAAAGAGAAAAAAATCAAGGAAACTTTTAGTTATAGCAATGTGCTAAACATCAACGAGAGACAAAGGGTCTTGAATATGGACAAGCCATGAAGTTTAATTTAGATAAAATCTATTATTGTCTATTAACATGGAATCCAAATCAATAGCTAAAACATAACACTAGTAACCAAGACTATCCATGGAAACGCGTCAAGAAAGAAACACAAATAAAACAAAGGTACATATAAAACATAAAAACTAAAAAACAGCAAATTTATTTTCATGAATTTCTAGACCAATAGTGAAAAATATTGCCATCAAACAATTTGTTAGTTTCTAAACTAAATGAATTTATTGAAATTTGTTAAACTATAAACTCCTTAAAAGAATTCTTTGTAAAATGTGTACAACAATCTAGCAGAATTGATGAGGTTATTACACAAGAGTTCTACAAGACACGCTTGTTGACTGCTAGCAATTATGTTTTCATTACAAACATTAATTCTATACCAAAAACTCTACAAATTTATTTAATTATGTTTAAATTCATTAGTACTAATTTATAACCATTACCTAATGATTAACTAATAAGCACTAACTATATGTATTCCATTGTGAAAGGTTTAAAATTTAGTAAATTTCTTTGTAATGATGAAAATAAGAATTCTATGTGAAATCCAATTTTCAACATTTTATTAATGTATATTTAGTAAAATAAAATGGCCATGCATTATTAATTAAAGCTAAAAACAGTTTCAAAATTTTTATATTAAAACTTTCAATCTTAGTTCATGAACCAAGCATATCTACAAATTTCAAAAAGTATTTTTATTTAATGAAATTTTAGAATTTAAACACAATTTTATGGTAAATTTGACTTCAAAATGATGTTCATTAAATAAAAATAATTTAAATATTTAAATATATTTACAAAAGCTAAATAATTTGAACAAACTTAATAGAAATCTGATTTAAGCTTGAGTTGTTATAGCAAAAGCTCTTACCTTGTTAAAACAACAATTTTTTTATATTAATTTTTGCATATGCAATGTATTGAACAATTTATTGTAAGATCTTGTGCAGGAGATAATTTTTTCAATAAATATGTATTTTGTTTTTTTCTAGTTTTATTTCATGCAAAAAACAAATGTTTATTCACTGATCTACTGCAAAAAAAAACAAAAAAATTACTGAAACTATTTAGAATTTTTTTTCCTTAAGAGTCCCAATTTAGTGAAAGTCAAATTTTATTCTAAATAAAAGCTACTTTAAAACAAAGAAATAAATAATGGCTGATACAATACCACGCAATTAACTAATTGTATTTTCTTTTTCAAAACTAGTTTATTGGAAACCCCTATGAAAATAAATCTAGTTTTAGATGTTAAATGAAAAGTTTTTTTTGTAATTTCATAATACATTGTAAATATCCCAATATCTGCAGTAGTTGTTTATTGAATGGACTATTTTACTTAAATTAAATATTACCTCAAACTATTTTAGCCTTGTTATTGTGTGAAAAAATCGACCAATAAACACGAACAATCTCAACCATCTATTTACATTGGAGACCTAATTTATATGAATAGCAATTTCAAAATAAGCTAAATTAAAGTAAATCTTACAACATAATTATCACACATGCCTATACAACATCTGTCGAAGAAACTTCCAGCCTATCAGTGAGATAAGCGTTCATCTGGGGCAACCAACGAACTAGCAGATTCCATTGGTCTCTGAAAACCCTTGACTAACGTTTTATGTCCAAGATAGTCGAACTTGACTAATCTTTGTAAACAATGCACTGTTAATATCTTAGACATTAAAAGTTAGTCAAGTGTTTGGAGTGATCACATCTCGTTGACCAATCACAAAGGGTTTGAAGAAACCATCACTGACCTGGAGGAATCTTGGTGCCGATTATCTCTCCGTTGGCGTGCAGAGTCGTTCCGTTGACCTTCTTGTCTTCGAACTCTATTTCTTCGTAAGGCCTTCCGATCTCTTCTTTGGGGGAGGAGACAGGACCAGAAATTGTTGGGCGACTGAAAGGTTATTTACGTCAATATAAAAATTTATAAACTTTTAGTCAGTTAATGATTTATTTTGTATTGACCTTATAAGTATACGTAAAAAGTATAAAGCTGATAACTGAGAAAGCACAAGAAATTAACGATAATTATGTTTAGAAAATTTTAATTTGCATCTATGTAAACATTATTTTGTTTTCCATTTATTCCACCATCTTATGAAGTGAGAAATAAAAATACAAGTTCCGAATCAATAAATAAAATTGAAAGTATGAATTCCTATTAGATTTACCAAAACCATATTTGTTAAGTTTGTTAATGCATTTAAACGTGTGTAGCAATATTCTATCAAGGAGTTATAATATAGAATCAAGGATCTGATGAGCGAAGTATATGTTAACCATTATAAATACTTGAATTATATTAGTTAGTTTGAAAACCCACAAAGTTTATAAAGGAACCAAATGATGCTATCAATAAAGATGAGAGGGGTATGACAGACCTTAACTTACACTACTTATAGGCCTATATAACAATTCATGCGTAGAATGTGGAAGAAAACAAACATTAAATAAAATGTCATATTTAAGAAAATACAAAACTATCTAAACTTTTCAAAACAAAATTTTCAGTGAAATAAAGATGAACAAATGCACTAATTATTAAAGCTAGCAAACAACCCAAAGTTATTTTTTCACTATAACAGTAAGTACAAAATATTTGGATACATTAAGCAATAGCTTTATTTTTTTAAGTCAAAAAAATTTATCTAAAAGTATATAATCTATTACTGAAGACATAAAACATTTTTCAAGTAATTTAAATAACCTTTTCTTAAAATTTGACTAGTGAATGTAAAATTAAACTGATAATCAATAAGAAAAAATGAACAAAAACATCAAATTTACTTCTCATCTTCACCACATATACCATCACCATCATCATCGTCAATGTTGGGGAAACTATTTCGAGAATTATCATTCAAAGAAGTTGGTTTGAATGGAGAGCTTCCTTGAATGTCCGTATCTTCATTTTGAAGATTCAGACTTGCTGCAAAACCATCCTCATCACCAATGTCATTTTCTGTTTGCAATTTCTTCTCCTCCTCTATGGACTCATTTTCCGATGTCTTCATTGTGGATCCACTGTACCACCTGTAGGTGTCATTACTACCTGATTGTGTGTTACGCACAGAACCATCATTGCACAAACATGGCTAAGAAAAACTGGTGCTTCGTTAGCTGCATTCTACCCTGACGATATTATGAAAATGGTTTCATTTGCAGTAAAAATAAAACTTTAATAAATGGGAGGGAGGACCAACACAATTAGGACCAGATCTAAGGACCAAATTTTAGTTGTTTGTGACGTGTACAGATAGATGCAGATAGCCAATCACCAGAGAACAGTGCAAGTTGCTTCAATAACAAACATTGCACCATCTCATAGTCATGCTTGAAACACAGAAATTGGGACGTTTTTGCAACGTGTTTCACATTAAATCCAAACTTTTTGATCAATGATAAATATTTCATTATTTGGTATATACACTCTCAAAAAGAAATAGTTAATAAAGACCCAATATAAAATTGATATCAACTAACTTGGATAATTATAGCACCAATCTTGAGAAAGTTTATATGCATTAAGTACCACTGGTCAAACACAACAAATATATTCACATATATAGATAAAATATTTAAATCCAAAAGTGTACAGTTAGAGGCAAACCATATTTTTCGGTTGATTTAGCCACATTTTTCGGTAAAACAGGGATTAATCTAACTTTTTATGTGTGACCAGTTAAACCTAGTAAATATCAATTCATTCAAGGGGTCGTACAACAATTACCCTGCTTAGTTAATATCTACTTCACATTTTTGAGAGTGCAATAATGACTGGCAAGTTAACGAAAAATGAAAATATTTTTACTTTGAGAGCATTATAAATTTGTATCAATTTTAACAAAGTATTCCGACAATAAATATCAGAAAGGACTTAAGAATGAAAACACATTACATTGCTTCGTTCAAATTTAAACTAAGACACACATGTTCATGCAGTGAAACAAAAAAGTTATTTTCATGGTCAACTTTGGCCATTGCATGCGGACCACAATTTAAAAAAAATTATTTTAGTGTTTTGAAGCTATTTATAATTAAAACATGCAACACACATGAAACAAAATTAATTTCTATGATAAAGTGAAACTTTCTTGAAACAAATCTGAGAAGATTTGAAAATTAGATTAGCTATACTAGAACTTATCCTAACAAATCCTAAAGAGGTCAAATCTAACAAAGTATTTTAAAATTCAAACTCTCAGGTATTTTTAAAAATATTTTCAGTTTGGTTTGAAAAATAAAATGTTGAAAATATATAAAATATGTGAAGGAACTTCAAATTGAGAGATAAAACTCGCAATGAAGCAAAACCATAGGCGTATTATAACTAGACTGCGTGTGAACGAGCAAAAAAGTGCCGTTTTTCTGGGTCCCAAATTTAGAAAAACCGAAAACATTAACCAAAAATGTTCTCGATATCGATCGAAAAAATTATTTATGAATAGATCGATTGGAATGGAATTATGTGTAAAAATTTTGAGACTTATAATACTCTACTTTTCAAGATAAAAATTATTGAAAATTCTGTGGGTCTCAAATTCCGGCACGTTTTTGAAACATTGATTGAACGGGCGATGCGCAGTATATAAGTCTATGCTTAAAGCTTATTAAGTAAGGCCATGTTGTATTTTTGAAAAGTCTTCCAAACCTCTACACTCCTAAAGTATTTTTCTTTTAGTGTTTTTTCAGTATTTTTTGAATATTTTTGAATATTATTCAATCATTCAGTTTGTATTTTATTTATGTCTTTTTCAAGTGATTTTTCAAAAATTTTGAGTATTTTTTATATGTTTTATTTTAGTTATTTTAATTTTAGGATCCGTGAATACTAAAAAGTATTTTTATTCACACTAAACAATTAAATATGTTCACATGTGTGTTAATAGTTAATTTGCATGTTATGCCAGATAAAATAAATAAACATTTCATCATTAGTTGAAAAGTTTTGCAAGCGAAAGTTTTATGATGAACATAAATGTTTTTTAAACAATTATTAAAATAATATTTCAATAATTACTTTCACTAATCTCATGAATGTTCATTTATTATATTAGGAAATTATAATAATTAAGTTTTCTAATTTTTTAGTCAATAATATTGAAACATGAACACAAAATTGTTTATAAATTTTCAGGCAACACAGTAAAAAATGATCAGAGTTTGATCCTTGGCCTACATTGAACTTCTTGCGATAAAAAATGTTTTCAATTCTAGAACGAAACAAGACTTCGTTATGGATGTAGTTTGTAGAGCGTATTCTGGACAACATACGGTAGCATTTCTGAAACTACATTTATGTTCTCGACCAACCTTTTTTTGATTTGAATCAAAGTTTTCTAAGTTAAGATCGTATCACTTTTTGAATGTCATATCGTGACTGGTTAAAAACACATCCCATTTCGGTAAAAAATATGTTATTATGTTACTATTTATAATTATAATTATCTCTATATATATATTTATATTATTTGGTATAAATATCAACACAAAAATAAATTTCAACTGAAATAGGATGTGTTTTTAACCCGTCACGGTACGATATCAAAATAGTGATACGATTTAATTTAAAAAAATTGATTCAAATCAAAACAGTGTTGGTCGAGAACATAACCTTAACACCAATGTTAACTTGAATGGATTTTCGTCCTTAATGACAAAATATCTCAAGTTTTAAAGGGTTGATTGTAGGTGTGAGTGATAGTAATTACATTGCAATTCCGCTGTGGCAAATATTTTGATAGGCTTAATTAGATTAGAAATGTTATGTACATCAAACTTTTAAATTGTGTTTATCATTGCAATTAACACTGAAACACTGGACTAACTTTCATGTCTAATATAGTCAAATTGACTAACTTTTATGTCTAAGGTAGTCAAAATTAACATCATCAAATTGACTATAGCAGTGCACACTTATTGATTCAATCAAAATCGTATGACATTTTATCAATGTGATTCGACTTTGATTGAAAGTGTCAATGTTGACAGTCTTAGACATAAAAAGTTAGTCAAGTGTTTTCAGTGAATATTGAATATAAATAACCCTTATGACATAGAACTAAAAATGTATTGAACAGTGTTAGTGGGTTTGAAATACATATTTATATTTATATTATTCTATTATATTATTCTATTATATTATTATATTTATATTATTATTATATTATATTATATTATTATATTATATTATTATATTTATATTATTATATTTATGTTATTATATTTATATTATTACTATATTGTTATAGTTATATTTATATTATTATATTTATATTACTTATCTAGACTTCTAGACCCTTGACCTGTATTTTGAAATAAATATCATCACTTCATCAAATTAAAAACATTTTAAACAATCTAAAGATGTAGCAACAAAACATTCTACGTGTGTTGATATAATTGATAACACTAATAAAATATTATTAATATAATATATATAATATAATTTACAATATAATATATAGCATAATATACAATATAATATATAACACAATATATGACATAATCTACAATATAATATATAACATAGTAAATATGATATTATAATATAACAATATAATATATAATATCATATAACATAATACAATATAACATGATACATAATATATAACATAAAATATAATATTTAATATAATATAACATAATACAAATAATAAAATATATAAACAACATATTTATTCGGTTGTCATAAATATGGAAATTGAAAATGTTTTTATATTTATGTTCGCGAAATTATAAACGGACATTCAAAATGTTGTGAATTTGCGTAATGTCATTCATTCGGTATTCAATTGCATCACTTGTACAATATCGAAACATAATGACGCTCAAAATAAATGTGACTACTCGTAATCTGATAAAACCTTACTAAAATTACTAAAAAATACTAAGATTATGAAAACCGAATGTTACTTAAAACTAACCTTTAGTACTTAAAGAAAACGCATAGCCTACATTAAGGGTTATTCTACACATAAAATTCAACTTATTTTAGCACTTACGGCAAAGGTTAATAAATCATGAGAGACTTGGAGGAAAAATTCCCTTCATTAGCCAAGAAAAATGAATGAAAATAATGATTCATTCATAAATTATTCAAATTGCAGTTGCCGTAAATTAATGACCTCCGCAGCGATGTTGTTGCGTAACCGAATTCCGCGATTGTTTGCAACCATCGTTACGCCATCGTTTAACAGCCATTACCGATGCCATGCAAGAAAAGGTAACCCTTTAACACCTTGCTGATTGTTGCTTTATGAATAAAATACATTGAAGTTAATATTGGAATATTTATTAAACACTATATGGGGTTAAGATATGCCATGCAAGAAAAGGCAACCCTTTAACACCTTGCTGATTGTTGCTTTAATGAACAAAATACATTGAAGTTAATATTGGAATATTTATTTGTGCACTATATAGGGTTAAGATATGCCAGGCAAGAAAAGGTAACCCTTCAACACCAGGTTAATTGTTACTTTAAGGAATAAAATACATTTAAATTGAAATTTTAAAAAATTAGGCACTATCTGGTGTTAAGATATATTATTCAAGAATAACCAGTGGCGACTCTATAAAAGAGTTAAAGTTTAAATTACGTTAAAGTTAGCATTAGAAACAAACGTTGTTGTATGGGATGCATAAATTCTGACATACATTCGCCATACAAGAAAAGTTAACCTTAAAACACCTGGTTGTTCGTTAACCATTTAATGCCTGGAGTGACATACATGTCCCATAAACTATTTGTTGCTATCAATGTTAAATTTAGCCTATTTAAAACTAATGGTTAAACACAATCAAACCCTAAATGTTGACGAACTGAGCTACCCTAAAGTTTTTGTTGAAAATTATTATTTTTCATAGAGTTAATGAATAAATTTAGGCACAAAAGGATGTAAAACGATGTTGTTCATCAAAGTCAATAAAGTTCACTTTTATTTTAGAATTTATTAGCAGATTCAAAAGGTATTTACTGCAATATGTTTTTTGATTGACATTCACAATTTTCAAATTGGTTTAATCTAATAAAATGTGTAAACTACAACTTTAAAGTGCTCTCTAACTACTGTGACAGAAACTACTATTTATTGTTATAACTATTTGTATTATAATTGTTATTATTAAAAGTATTACTATTATAATTGTCATTATCATATTATTATTATATCTAGATAAATTAATTCGACATTGTGAAGAAATCGCCAAACGAGGTATCATCGGAGACTTCTTAACAGGCTTAAGTATCAACCTTAATATACTATATACTTATCTATTTATTATATATCTTTATATCTCTATATCTCTATATCTCTATATCTCTATATCTCTATATCTATTTATAATAATAATAATAATAATAATAATAATGTTTATTTCGGAAAAACTAATTACAGTAATCCATATTAATCTATTTATCTATTTATCTATATATATATTTATCTATTTATCTATATATATATTTATATTTTTATCTATTTATCTATATATATATTTATATATTTATGAATATCCTCTATTGAACATTATATAGTGTTTGATTTTGATTGTGCATTTTATCTATGTAAAGAAGATATTGTTAAAGTCATTTGTATGATTTATTTTACGAATATAAAGTAAGTGTTTGTCTATAATAACCAATGATGAGCTATTGTAAGTTTATTGTATGACATAAGAATAAACTCTACTATACTTTTATTTTTATTAATATCATTATTATTAGGTGAATAAAAAAAATTACACAAACAATTAGAAGAGTAACTTAACAAGATCTGATATTAATATAGAAATGATTATAATTAATGTAATACATTTAATGAATCTCATTACAACTCGTACATAACATCGCTTTTAATGTGACAATTAAATCTACTGATGTCTAAAAACTAAATGAATTGTTCCATGTATCTCATTTTACACAAACACCCAGGCACATACAAACACACCCGCACACAAACACACACACGCACACAAACGCACACACACATACACACACACACACACACAAACACACACATACAAACACACACACACAGCATTTAATTAATTAAATAAATTTAGAACGACTATTGTGTGGTTTAAATAATTATAAAAAGTAAGAAATTTTTTTCAAATTTTCAAGTCGACTTCAATTCGTTAATTGAATCAAAAATTTTAACAAAAATTTATTTAAATAAAAAAAAGGAATTAAATTTTCACAAACAAAAGCGAATTTCAAAACAAAATAAAACAAAATAAAACAAAAACAAAACAAAAACAAGCGAGTGCAACTTAGCATGAACAAATTCCTTTATAAATAAAAACCAAACTTTAATCAAAATTACATTTAATCTAATTTAATATTTAATTTTAATTTATCAATAAACAATAAACCAACTGACAAAAAAACATTGTTCGTTAATCCATTAATAAAAAAAACAAATGACAAACGTATTGCGTCATTAAGTTATTACAAAATAATCAAATAAACAAATGAAGATATGTTTGCGCAAATATTTATTTAATCTCCATTTCATCTGACATGATTTCACAAATCATAAATATTTATTTTCCAATAAATATGAATTTGTTGAAAAAATATTCTGACCTTAAGCAAGAAAAAACGATTCTATTTCACTGACATTAAATTTATTGAAATCATTTACTGAGGGGAATGGAATCTTATTTACACATCAGTCATACACCCACACACACATATGTATCTATATACATGTCAATAAATATATATATATATATATATATATATATATATATATATATTCTTTGAGACATGTCTTATTAGACAACAAGAACGAGTAAATACTACGCATTA
>JARUHE010314116.1:0-11835 GCA_031471125.1 Archaeomysis grebnitzkii | reverse complement strand
TTGACTTAAATACTTGATGACCTGATCTGAAAAACTGTCAGACAAACTTATTTATAATTTGAATTTAATATAAATAAATAACGAACTGTAATTTTTGAACAATTTTATAGTATTTGAAAGAATATATATTATAAATTTTAATTAAAACATAATATACGTTTTTTTCAAATGGTTTAGTCCTTTTGGCCATACTTTGAATGTGTTTTTATTTAAAAAATATTAAAGTTACAAAAACATTACGTGATTGGCTTGACAAAAAGAGTAAATAGATTTTTTAATAAATAAGTTTCTTTTCAAAGAATTTAAAACCCTAAAATAAAAGTATTAAACAATCACTGTCACAAAAATAAACAAAACTAGAATATCTGAATAAATTTATTTAAATATCAGAATGTGAGAAGATTACTTATATACTAGTGTATAAATAGGTTTATATTTTTAAAAGTATTCTTAAAAGTTCAATTTTATTTTCAACTGTATACTTTTGTTTCAATTATTTTGAGATAAATTTTATAAAATGACAAATATTTATTATTTAGAGCTTTAACTATAGTGTGGACTGAACATTATTAGACGGTTCACTAATTTATGCAATATAATAATTAATAAGATTACTGTTAAAAATATGTGGATCATATGTTTTTAATTTGCTCATTCAATTTATAAATTTTTACAACAACTTTTTATTTTCTTCTGCATTTCAAAAAAACAAAAACGCTTCCACTATTTCAGATAACTTTATAATTTAAAAAAAAACAATTTTCCTTTTTTAGTGGCAACATTTAGTAAAAATTAGAAAACAATCTAAAATAATGATCAATTCTTTGAATGACAAGTATTAATTTTTTTTATGTCATGTATGTATATATTTGTGAGAAATATAATCGTAAAAACCTTTAATTGGTCATTTTGATCATGCTGCTTCCTATTTGAAAACATTTGGTGCCGCTTTAAAAACAAAAAAAATACAAACAACAAAAAAAGAAACAACAGATCTCAACGGCAACTTATACAAAATTTTGTTATAATTTACAATCATTATAATTTATAATTGTTGTAATTTACAATTACTGTAATTTATAATTGTTTTAATTTACAATTATTATAATTTATAGTTGGTATAATTTACAAATATTTTAATTTATAATTGTTATAATTTATAACTAATATAATTTTTAGTTGTTATAATTTATAATTATTATAATTTTTATTTGTTATAATTTATGATTATTATAATTTTTAGTTGTTTTAATTTAGAACTATTATAATTTTTATTTGTTATAATTTATGATTATTATAATTTATAGTTGTTATAAACTATAACTATTATAATTTATAATTGTTATAATTTATAATTATTATAATTTTAAATTGTTTTAATTTATAATTATTATAATTCATAATTAATAATGCAACAAAGGCGTAATTATAAACGTTGAATGTAGATTGTTTTGGAGGAGACCAACATGGCGCCAAATGTGGCAGCCTGTCTTGAGTTCCATGTTTTCTCTTTTTTGGTTTAGTTTGGTGAATGTTTTTAAATCACATGTTTTTATAAGCATATATAAACATATACAAGCATATATAAACATATATAAACATATATAAACATATATAAACATATATAAACATATATAAACATATAGAAACATATTCCTATATAAACATATATAAACATATATAAACATATATAAACATATATAAACATATATAAACATATTCATATATAAACATATACAAGTATATGAAAACATATATAAACATATATAAGCATATATAAACATATTCCTATATAAACATGTTCCAAATACAAACTTTATTTTCATTTTACAAAAAATTAGCTTTCCTTGTCATTTCAACAATTTAAATTGAAAACTATATTTGTTTAGTTTTATTACATTTTTCTCAATTATATTTTAATAATTTTTATAATAATTTATAGATTAAAATAACAATTTTTGATCCATTGTTATGTAATGTCCGTTTTTGATTTGTTTTCTTATGGAATGTTTGACGAATTTAAATTATATATGTATCCGTATTTATTTATAGTCAAAAAAACTCTATCATTCTTACTAATTAATTTACATTAATAAGAAGAATAAAAAACATCTCGCCTTTTGCAAAAAAAATGAATGAAAAATCATCGTACATTCTAATTTGATATATTTATTCATATTTGTTTACTTTCTTCGTTTGTAAAAGATCGATTTACTTACATTGGACAAGGTTAAGGAACTATTCACTTGTCATTTATTCTATTGCAGTTAATTGTTGATGTTAATAAATTCAAATTAATGGCCGAGTAAATCTCATAAACGTAATACTTCAATCTTACCATACATTTCCAGACAGCAGGTGGAAACTGGGCCAATTCTGTTTTAGCATCCGGCAAACGGAGCAGAGCCATATTCGACCCAGATCCGTATGTCGATTTTCAAATGAAACATGTATTCCAACTATGGCTATTTCCGGTCGCTAGATCCAGGCCGGCCTATATTTGCACACCGGCCCTAATCTGGGTCATGTCCGGTTGCCGGTCTACAGCCGTAATTTTTGCCGTGTTTGCCGGAATAGAACCTTAACCTGGCCATTTGTATATAATATTAGCCGGTTTGAGCTATAATTATGCCAGATCAACCATATTGAAACCAGTATCGAGCCATATCTTAGACACATTGCAAATAGTGTTGGTCTACTTAAACCAGCTTTGAACCACGTTAAATCCACATAATAGCCAGAGGCGGACCATACCATTGCCAGTTTCAATCCACATTTAACTAGTTAGATACTGCAGTCTTAGCCCATATATGACCGATATTATAAACAAGCTTGGTAATTGCTATTTAACAATGTAAACCATGAAGTGCGACATCATAGTTTGACCTATATAATTATGCCATTACTGAAAAAAACATTGATCCATCTTAGATGTTTCATAAAAAGTATACCTATTACAAAGGTCGTTGTAATATGGCTTAGATATGGACTAGTTTAATGTCGATTGAAACTGGCTAAAGAATGGTACAACACTGGCTGTGATGCGGCTTTATCCTGGTTCAAAGCTCACCGAAAGTAGGCTCAATTATTTTCCCAATGCTGCTAAAAAATGCCCTAAAATAGGCCAAACACTGTTTGCAAGCTAGCTGAGACATGGATTGATATTGGTTTCAACATGGCTGATCTGGCATGAGTATGGCTCAAAAATGGCTAATATGGTTGACAAATGTCCAACCTACGGTTCTATTCCGGCAAACACGGCAACAGTACGGCTGAAGTCCGGCAACCCGATATGACCCAGATCCGGGCCGTTCTGCAGATATAGACTGGCCCGGATCTGGCGATCGGAACTGGGATGAGTTGGCAGATGGGTCTGGGTCAGGTCTAGTCCATATCAATTTTGCTGTCAAAGTTTATATATGTATATAGAATATTATATTGTAAAAAAACTATTGTATTCAAAGAAACCAAATCTAGAAGAATGGGCGATGAATTGCTGAAATTTAAGGTTTAAAATGCATTTGTTAAAATAAGAATTTCTTTTGGAGAAGTTTTACGTTAAAATATGTTTGTATTGCAACTCCCTATAGAAAACATGTTCTGTTTAAGGTTAATGTTGTACATCATCTACATAACTTGAGACCTGTACAATTAGCTAATATAAAGTATGTGTACAGTAACGACGAACATTAGAAATAAATGTTACAATTATGGGACAAAGAGCCTCAAGTCATCATCTTCGCATTTTACTAATGATTGCTAACATGTTTATCAAATATTGACCACATGCAACATGTCCGACAAACGACCTCATCAATTGAAAACACAGAAGAATAATGCACCAATAACCCCAAAGGAGGTTTAATGTGAAATTTAACCTTGATGCTGTCTAAAACCCTGAGGTTTATGATTTTAAATTTCACCGCTGATCTAAGAAACCTTGAAAACATATCAGCCTTAAATGCTTAGATATAACACTAGATGCAGGATAAACAGATAAAGAAAGAAAAACACACATAAATAATAATTAGATAAATAGATAATAGAATAAAGTAGAAAAGAAAAGAAAATAAGAAAAAATTAGAAAAAACAACAGAAAAATAAAATAAGAATAAGGTAAACATAAAGACTACTGGCAGCTCTACCATTAATTATGGAATTTTTGTCTCGAGTAAAATCAGAAGAAATTTCATCAAAAAGTTTCCTCATTTTATATTGTTATGTATTTTAAATATTTTTATCCATACCTATAGGGTTGTCATTGTAATTATAGCCCACGGCTGTTTCTTGGCACACTGGACAGACAAAATTACTTCAGCATAAATTGCTATAAAAGCATTTCGGTAATTTTGTTTAGTCTATTCATAAAGAACATTACTTAAAGAAAACTCCATTTCCTTTCCATGAACAAAACTAATCGTGTATTTAAAAAAGAACATTAATTGTAGGAAATAGTTTGGAATGTCCCAACTATTAAACTAGTAATCTATGAAAGAGGCGTAGAATTACTAGTAGAGTTGTCGATATAAAAGGTAAATATATGAAGAAAAGAGGAAAAACCCAAATAAATAAAGAAAAAGAGGTAACGAAATTAGAGAGAAACCAAACCGAAACACTAAATAGAAAAATGAAAGAAGAAAATTCACTCACGGATGACGACCATCTCTGCGCTTTTGTCCGTGGTGTGGAAGTGCGGGTCTTCTGTTGTCACTTCGCACTTGTAACGTCCGTCGCTGCTCAGCCCCACCGGGTCTAGAACAAGAGATGCCCCTGACGACGCCTCCATCTGAAAGAGAACAATTTGGTCAAACCTTCTTTTGTATGATTATGGCTACGCGGGTATAGATATGAACAAGTTGTTGTACCAACACTTGTGTATCACCAATTTAATGTAATATATGACTTAGGTCTATACATTTACCCACACCACGCACTTATTTATATGTACTACTAAAAATAAATTAATTGAACTGGTAAGAGAATTTTGGAAATGATAAAATAAAATTTAAATCATAAATATTTATAATGTATCATTCAAAAAAAATATTTACAGAAAATTTTTCAAAATCTTTCAAATTTTAACGTTTTTTATCTTTTTGAAATAGTAAAAAAATCACTGTAATTTATACCTTATTCATTCAGTAAGAGTCATGTTGAAATGATAGAATATAATTTAAACCATAAATATTTGAGTTTGCTCATTAAATCATAAATATTAAAATGTGCGATAAAAATACCACCATTGGATTTACATTCTACATAAAAAATAAAAAAGTTAGCAGTATAATGCCTTGCTCGCGAATCAAAAATATATCCAACTATATCACCTCCGGGTGAACAGAGCTTACTCTCTTGTAGGCAACTATTTCTAAGTTTTTATGTTTAATTGGTGTGGATCTTGTTTTGTCAAAAACTAATCAAACATTTTATTTAATTAGATTTTGTTAAAAATTCAAATTTTTATTTCAAACAAAAACAAAACGAAAATTAAATTGAATGAAAGAAGAACGTCAATAAGTAATAGGTATATGCAAATAGGCCTATAGAAAAAACTTGTTTTAAGCTTACACAATTTTGTTAAAGATAATTAAACTATATTTTGTTATAACAAAATTAGTAAGTACTATTAGCAAGACCATATTTCTTTGTGCTAATATATTTACTCTTCAATACTTTTCTAAGAACAAATCAATGCTGCTTACTTTATTTTTGTATGAAGATTTAAAAATATAAAAATGTTAGAAAAGTTTTTCAGTTTTAATTGTGTTTTTTCCTCAAATTATTTTCAATAAAAAAATGTTTTGAAATGTAAAGAAAACAAAAGTTTTGATTGAAAAATGAAAAAAAATGCCTAAAACACAAACATCTCATTTTTCATGAAATAATATCTTGTAAGTTTTAACCTGAAGTTAAAACAACCAAGTAAACCTTATCTCAGTAAAGAACTTATTTTCGTTTATGTTATTTATGAAAATTAAATTGAAATATTTTAAAATTGAAAAAATTTAATGTTTAACATTTCAAAATTAGAATGTTTTTATGTTTAATATTTTAAAATTGGAATGTTTGAAACGTAATTCAAATACAAATTCGTTTAAAAAATTTAATAATTTGTTTTTATTGTCTACAAGATTTTGTTCAATTTAAGAAAATAATCTTATTACAAAGCTCATTTTATTTTTAAATAAAAAATTAAAGTCTTTGATATTTAATTGTCTAGCAATTTAATTTTCAATCATATGTAATTACTGTGGTTTTCCATTTACCTATACTCTTATTTATACTGAAGGTCTAAGTAATGTTAATGAAAATAAATATAAAAAATATATTTGTTTGGATAAATTTAACTTACACTTAACATAAATGTTTCTTATTTAAAATTTAAAAGAAGACAAATTTCATTTAAATGACTCAACATGTCCGTCCGTAACTCTCCACATTTCAAAACGATCTTTAGCATTGCAAAAAATGTTTTGGATAATTTCGGGTATTATGTCTAACACTGCGGAGCGTTCTTTAGTTTAGTTAAATCACTAACTTTTTTTGCTTTGATAAAGCCCCATGCAAAAAAATCCAGGGGAGTTAAATCTGGAGAACGCGGAGGGAAGGTCTAGCTCCTCCACTTCAAATCTATAAATTTTGAATGCGACCATTCAGGTAATCTCGGACAATTAGAGCGTAATGACATGGTGCACCATCTTGCTGGAATGCGACGATATCAACAATGCCATCAACAAGCGTGGTTCTAAAAAACAGTTGGACCATACCAAGGTAGATGTTGCCTGTCACAGATATTTCTTGATGAAAAAGAGTTTGTGCAGAACACGATTTGAACATGATCAAAATAATTTACATACAAGTTTTTAATTTCATCAAAATACGCAATTAATTTATGTACACCCTGTATAATGAATATAGTATAGTATTATATACAAATGTACAGTATAGTATAGTATAATCTAATATAATACAATATAATCTAGTATCGTATAACATAATATAATGTAATTCAGTATAGTAAAGTTAAACATAATATACTATAGTATAGTAAACTATAACAAAATATAATATAATATAGTCTAGTATAGTACAATATAACATAATATAATTCAGCATAGTAAAGTATAACACAATATATTATAACATGGTATAAATAATATATTGTACTATATGAATGAAACGGTTTCTAATGTCAAGTTATTTTACATATAAAAAAAGAGACACCTAATTTTATTAAAACATTTTGTATGGTTAAATATTTTGTTATTAGCTTGTTCTTCATTGGTGTTATCATAGCTATATATTTTTTTGTTAACTTAAGTTTTTATAAACGACCAGAGTAAGTTGTAAAAATGCGTCCACTGGCGAAATGCGTCCACCTATCAACCAATTATAATAGCTCCCCTCAAAATTTGTTAAAGTTAATGAACAGTGAACTGTTAGAACCTAGGCATGATTTCTGATAAAGTAGAGGCATTACAAACACTTAAACTCAATGTTTTATAATGTACAATACACATGCGTTTATTTAGCCAGTGAACGCAATTCAGCAACTTACCTTAACCAAGCTTTAATACTGCTCTCTTATGGTTCAAATCATTTTTAGAAAATAGATCACATTGTATCAATATTAATAATACTCATTCTGATTAGGTTCAATTAAAGACAGGCCTTCCACAAGGTAGTTGCATGGGCCCTATTGCCTTCCTTATATATATAAGTGCTTTGTCAGATATATCAAAGAAACACAATGTATCAGTACAATCATATGCCGATGATACGCAGATTTACGTATCATCTTCTCCCTCAAAAACACAATTGAATATTTAAATTAATAAAGTGCAAAGTTATATAAATGAAATTCGAAACTTCCTCTTGACTCACCAATTACAATTAAATGACAATAAAACGGAATTCATACTAATTGGAACACCCCAACAACTTAATAAACTTTATACTGCCAATATAATGATTTGTGCTGGTCAATCGATCATAAAGCCTACAACAGTAAAAAACCTTGGTGTAATGTTTGATCAGAATATTTTATTCAATAGTCGCATTAACAATCTCAGTAAAGTTTCGCACTACCAGCTTACAAAAACACGACAGCTCAAAAAATATCTAAATAGATCTACTATTGAATCATTAATTCATTGCCTCATTGGTTCTAATATCGATTACTGTAATTCAATTTCTTATGGTTTACCAAATGATCAAATAAATAACATTCAAAGAATTCAAAATAACTCTGCAAGAATACTTGAGAATTTAAACAAATTTTCTCATGTAACTCCAATATTGAAAAAACTGTGTTTGGCTGCCGATGCAATATAGAATAGAATTTAAAATATTAACCACAACATTCAAATGTCTTCATAAAACGGCACCAAACTACCTTTCATCCTTAACAAATAGATCCTTCCACTCAACTATGTCGTTACGCTCTAATGATCAAATTAAATTGTCAAAACCATTAACAAAAAGTAAAACATGAGAAAGATCATTTCATTACTGTGTCCCCCACCTATGGAATGAGCTACCGTTATCCCTGAGAAATGAATCGTCATTTTTTGTCTTTAAAAAACAACTGAAAACTTTCTTTTTAATCAAGCTTTTATGTAGAAAAACTTTTTAAACGTTTTTATACTCCGCTCCTTTAACCTTTTAGTCATAATTTTATATTTTAATTCTATTCCATAATTTTAATATTATTTTCAACCTTATGCTATGTAAAGCGCAGCAGAATAAAGTATTTATTTATGCGCTATATAAGAAACTTTGAATTATTATTACTATTATTGTTACTGATTTATTATGGTCGTTAAAACCAAATTAAATTATACACATAGTTAGCATTGAAACAATCATCATTGCATTTACGTTGTTTCTTCATTTAGTCAAGTTTTTAGCTAATAGTATTTTCATGATATACTGTTTGAGTAACAGTGAAGTAACGTTAGGTTTAGTTAATACATGTATTGGTGACCGAACATAAACGCCAGATGCTTATAACTTTTCAAGTGGGGAATGTGCCTTTACCCATTCGTATTGATTATTTTTGTTTCTTATTTAAGCGTTTTCTGTCATTTTCAGTCTTTTTATCATCAACAATTAGATGCATATATGTTAAAATTATTATGTTTAAATAAAGACAATTTGTAGCTGAAATCCTTTAATACGTACTGTACCGTACTGTATTGATCTTTCTTACTAACGTATGACATACTTTCAATATGAAGCCAAACACCTTGCGTGAAGTATGAGTTCACAAGTGCAAAATAAAATAAAAATTTTACGAAAAGTTGAAAACACAAGAACCAAAAAAAATGAAACAAAATGAAAATTTTTCAACAAATCTATTTCAGGTTTTTGGTTCCTTTGTTAAGTCGGATTAAGATCCTTCGTACATATAATCATTTATGGATCGCCATTAGGACAAGTGAGTCAACCCACATTCAGACAACATAGAGCTTACCTTATCTGTACTAGTGTCGCTCCATTTGAACTTCTAATAATATCTATAATGTACAGAAGCTCCTAATTGGAATGTCATAAAATAAATTAAACACTATATTGATGGTGTCTTATATACTTAATGGCTTAGTATACTTTATGTTATACACTTAGTATACTTTATGGTATAATTTACTATTTTTATTAGTTCACTAAACACCTGTTTGAATTTTTTAAATAAATTTGTATTTTATCTTTTCTATCATTACAACATAACTTTTAGCAATGATGCTCATACAAAATATTTATCGAAAATTTAATGGTTTTAAAGTTACAAAACTGTATTGAAATTACACTTATTTGCGTAAAGTTATTGGATTGGCTTTGTATGCATGTTGCTATTTGCACTGTTATATGCTTTTGCATTTCGTACGTTAACCATTGTATTAGTATGTTGGATTTTTTTCTATCATACGTGCATATTGTGCTTCACTGCTCTAGCTACGAAATTTGACTTCCATTTGTTTTATTTTTTATATATATGCCTTAGTTAGCCAAGGCGAGCTACTATAGGCTCTTTTATTATGCAAGAATAAACAAAGTTTAAAGTCTAAAGTCTATTATTCTAGTTTTTGATATTTTACGATTTTGGTGAGTTTGACAAACACCTGCTACACGTTTGCGAAAATATATCGGATTCATCTACATGGTTCTTGGCTTGGTCACAGAATCACGCGATAAAATTTCTTGCTGAGCATTAAACAAATTCTAGTCAACATTAGATTTACAATGAGACAGCTGACAAAGAAATAATAAAGTTTAGAGAACGAAATAACAATTGAGACGATTCTAAGAACTTAAAGTTATTCTTTCGAAACCAAATATGGAGCCATCTTAAAAACAATTATTCGAAGATATTATAGGTCTATTAATGAACAAATTAAACTTATAATTGTATATGAGAACAAGCACGAGTAAATTCTACGTATTAAAAGCTGTATTTGTATATTAAAAATGTTTTTAAAATGTTTTCCAATAAAATTCTCTCTATACCGTCAAATAAAAATCTTGGTTAACCATGAATTTGATGATAAATTGGCTAAGTCTAAAAACTCATAAAATGTCTATTATTTAACCTTTTGCCTGTTCTGTGCATCATACGCTTGTGCATCATATGTGATGCACATTACCAGTATTATGTAAGGCCATATTTTCTGGTTGATGTGTGGAAACTAAGTCTTTTCCTTATTAGAGCGTGTGATTTACACTATAATTACACTATTTGTGCATCTATACATTGGGACTGTCAAAGGGTTAAAGAAATATAAAGTTTTGCCAAAAACGTCCTTTAGGTATTCTACTTAAAAATTTCAATTTCTAAATTAATTTTTCTAAACCTTCAAACAAAAATATCGGCTCCTCATGAATTTAAACATTCTTATAAAATTATGTTTTAAGAAGTAAATACTGATTTTAAAAAACCCTGAGTAACACCAGGGTATGATATTATTACCTTTATTTTCTTTAAATTTATTTCTTTTCATTATTTTGAAAAAAAGGAAAATCTAGTTAGAGTTCACAAATCATCCAACAACAACAACAAAAAGCCAATCAGAGGTCCGTTATTGAAGCTGGTTTTCAAATACAGCTTAATAAGAAAACATCAGCCATGATAATGCATAATTTTCCATATAAAGATATTGCAATACAACAAAAATATGTTTCGAAACATTTTTCTTTACAGAAGGTTGTGCACTTCTTAACAACACCTACATCGTTAAGACGAATATCACACAACCTAAAATAACTGTTTGTTAGAGTTTGTCTTTTAATTACCAAACAAGAACAAATACAAATATTTTTCGATATATAATTGTCAAAATGCTAAAAATTGAAAATAACAGAAACAATTTTTTTTAAAGAACGCCACCTAGTCTCAATATACAAGATATCTGATTGAGTGGTATTATAAAGCTTTTTCCTCCATTAGTATCTGTACCTTCTGTATATTTCAGTATACTAATGTAGCTCTCCTTGTGCTTATACTAGAAGATTCCATAAAAATTAGTTTATGAAGTAAATAAAGGATATTTGTTAACCTCATTTTCAATCTACTTTTGAGCAACAACGTCGGTTAAAAACTTAAGACGGTCAAAATTAAGTAAATAACTTGCAAATATGCAATTATATTTAATAGCACATATTATGAAGAACCTATTTTTCCGTGCTACTCAAATATATGTATATATACACACACACACAAACACACACACACATATATATATATACCAACATTTCGGCCTTCCTGTGTTATATACCTTTCTTCTAAAGACAGGTGAAGCCATTTTTCGTACACATATATACAATATCTAGCAAAAAGTA
>JARUHE010314105.1:0-11835 GCA_031471125.1 Archaeomysis grebnitzkii | reverse complement strand
TCCGCCCCCCGGTGAGGGGCGGAATGGGTCGGTCGTTTTTTTGCGTATAGGCTTGTTTTTGACCTAGTTAAAAAAAAGTAAAAACAATTTGAGTAGCACATTTTAAAGCCAGATAATGTAATGCTCTAACCCAACAATAAAAAGTTAAAATATATTATTATTTTAGGTGTGGTAATGAAAATAATAAAAAATCGACCCATTCCGCCCCTCTCTACCCTAACTATTTATTGTAACTGAATGTAATTTTTGCTTCAATTCGTTCTGGAATTGTCAATATAAGATATAATTACGTTTTCTTCCATATCCTTTTTTAGACCTAAAAAAATAATTTGCATGTGTATATATACTATATATATCTATAAATATATGCATATACTGTATATATACACTTATACATATATACTACGGTACTGCTACATACAAATAACATTGTTCAAGTATCATTGTTAACAATAACAACAATTGTTTATATTTATTAACATAAATTATTTATATTTTAAACCTTACTTCCTTATAGATAACATTGTTCAAGCAAAATTATTTCTATTTATACTATTGCTCAAGTAATCCAAAGACTCATCATCATCAACCCGTTTCTTTACAAGAAATGCTTATAACTGTCATAAAACTACCCAAACGTGCTTGTGAATTTCTATTGTTTTTATTACTATTATTATTGTGGTTTTATGTTCGGTGTTATTGTGTTTTGTTGGCACTACTGTCACTTTACTTGTGTTTTCTCTTCTCTCTCTCTCTCCATTCACTCATTCTATCTCTAATCTTTCCTTCTCTCTCTCTCCATTCACTTATTATATCTTTGATCTCTTTCTCTCCATTTACTCATTCTATCTCTCTCTCTCTCTGTTACCATTTGGTCTAAATTACATCAAATTTAGTGTTGAAAAACTTCCTTTTTGCATGAGATGAATATTTCTTGATAGTAACATTTTAGACGCTGGAATAAATAAACAATAAAATAGAATGATTGCTTTTCCGACACTCCGAGGTTGTTTTGACTTACATGTCCGTTAACACCTATTGCATGAACAGTAAGACTAATTTATCCTATTATAGCGATACCGACTAGTTGTTTTCTTTAATAGTTTTTTCTTTAAATTTACAAAAACAATCTAATTTGTTTTTCAAACTGTAAGAATAATATAAAATTGAGATGAAATTGTTTTACCTAAGCATATACAGTACATAAAAGTATAAATAAAACATTTACAAAAAAACTTCATTAGTTGATAGTGAACGTTGGTGCAAAACTTTATAAGCTTGTTCATAATTTATTTGAAAATTAATTTATAAATATATTCATAATTTGTATATAAACTTATTTATAAATTTATAAATAGTTATAAACTGTTTACAAAGTTGTTTATTAATGTATTTGTAAATTATTGAGATTTAAAAAAAAAAATTTAAAATTTGTTTGTAAGCTTTTTATAAATTTATTTATGATAATTTGATAATGGTAACGATAATTTTTATTTCAGGCCAAAATACATATACAGGATAAAAGATTACATAAAATATAGTTTCGGACCCAGCCTCACGAGTGGAAATATATTTTATCGAGGCTGCAAAGTAAAATACTAAAAAATCAGAGAATATATAAAATACAAAAAATAGAATATAAAGTATGTACAAATTAAAATAAATTAAGATGAACATATTACGAAAATACTGTTCTTAAGTAACAACTTTTTTAATCCAAAAAGATATTACAATTTAAAATTAACTTGAACAAAATATGAAGTAGTTAGATAACTAAACATGCATACTACATTACACACCATGAGTGCATAGTTAAAAACAAAAATGTTGTTAAGGAAAATTTTATTCATTCATCGTGCACCAAGTGATCTTTGATCGCTCTCTTGATGGCTCTTAATGTTCAACTGTTTTAATGGCAACAAACAGTTTTTCGTGCCACATATAACACATAACACCCGTGACATATAACACATAAGACATAACACCCGTGACACATAACACATAACACATAACACCTGTGACACATAACGCCGACCAATCACGGCGCATGGAGGACGTAACCGTAGCAGATCTCGTAGATTTAGATTATGTACACTGTGTCAAAAGTAAAATGTTATTCTACTATTAATTAAATTGTTAATAACCTTGTACACAAAACGTAATACAACCAAAGTGTTGTTTGTTCAATGTTTGGGATTCTATTCTGTTTCAATGACTGGGCCTGTGTGTGAATGTCTATTGATAAATGTTAGAATGCGTAATGTTCTCTTCTGAGCTAACTTCAAATGTTTTAAATGGTCAACATAGATAGAACCACAAATAGTGTTGCAGATTCATTAAAGTTACATAAACTTTTAAGCGCATCCCTAGTATAAAAATCTTGCGTCAAGTATACAATACAGTTAAGCCTATTAATTTTGTTAGTAATGTTCATTATATGTTTGACCATATTAAATTATATTTCAATGTTAGTCCCAAGAATTTAGTTTCATTTTTTCTTTCTAGGTTAGTTTTGTTAATTATAAGATCTGGCAAAACGATAGTTATTTTTTATTGTTATGAAATATTATATAATGAGTTTTGTTAATTTTTAAACTAAGTTTGTTTGCTGTCATCCAATCATATAGTGTTTGCAGTTGTGCATTCATGTTTTAATTATTTTACCCCCTTTTGCATACCACACCGTCATTTGCATAAATAACGCACTTTAAATTCGTACACACATTAGTTAAATCATTAATATAAATTATGAAAAAACAAAGCTCCAAGACAAGACCCCTATGGTAGTGACAGATCTATAGTTTTCGTTGTAGATGTTGAGTTATTATATTTTAACATTTGTCGCTGCGGTAGTATTCCTCGCGATTGTATATTTGAAATATATATTTTGTTTAGGATTTTGAAAAATGTTTTAGTAAAAAAATTACTAAGTTTGAAAAGTAGAGGAGAAATACTTAGGATGAAGGGAAAGAGTATAAAATACAAGGTAACATCGCGACGTGGCGCTGTAGGTCAGCAGTAGGGAAATTGGATTAGTGGAACAAGCATATTATAAGATCTCGTATTTTAGAGAGACAGTTGGAAGGAGCTGAAATAATAGCTTTATTAGAGAACGCTAATTTAGGTGTAGCGCAACTGAGGAAAGCGAAAGTTCCGGTTAGTAATTAGTATTTATCCATTGTGTCATTCTGTATTAAGACTCCGTATTGTATTCATCTTTAGTTTTTATTGTTTCTCACAAGTTATAATTCAGATAAACATGTTACGTTTTAGAGAATCAATTTAAAGAGTATTTTTAATGAATTTGAGTTTTAGTTAGAGAAAATAGTAGTGAATGTTTAAAGTCATGAATTATTGTTTTAACTTAAATACTTGTTTGGAGTCGTTTGGTTATTTTAAATATTGTACTTTTATTTTATGTTTAATGTCATAAAATGTTTGTGTTTTTTGTTATTTAAATATTGTATTTTTTTTATGTTCTGTTTACAGAAACCTTACGTGACAATAATTTTTTTGAGTCGGACGAGTCTTCTTTTAAACCTACCAATATTGCTTCTCCTCACACCACAAAGAGCCAGCTTATCCAGCACAGCAATATATTATGCGCCACGACATCAACTGCCTTGGACAAATCTATAAAAACTGACAACAGATATTGGTTATTATCGAATGCAGTGATAACGTCATTTGTAAGATCATCCAATGCAACTTCAGTTGATCTCCACTTCACAAAACCATACTGTGAATCATTTGTTAAGCAAGTGTCACTTACAAACTTTTATAATTGATCAGAAAATATTTTCAATAGACTTACCTAGAGCGGGCAGTATAGAAATTGGACGATAGTTGTTAAGATCATTGAGACTGTCAAATTTATGAATGGGAGTAATTATGGCAATTTTCATATTTCTGGGCAAACTTCTACTTGACATGGATAGATTACATAACTAAGTTATAGGTAGTAAAGGTTCATCTATAAAATACTTAATGAATTTCATAGGTACTAAATCCCAGCCAGAACAATTTATCATATTAAGAATTATATTTTTATTTCAGTTTCAGTTACAAGATGAATTACAATTTCGTTATCAACCTTGTTGCTCATGAATTGGTGGTGTGTGGTACCAGTAGGAGGAAGTCTGGCTGCCAGGGCTGGTCCTAAACTATTTATGAATTTATTGATATTTTTTCAGTTGTTTAGTTATAAATTATTATAAAATATTTATTAATTTATTTTGATAAACTTTTCATATATTTAGTTATAAGCTATTATAAATTATTTATTAATTTATTTTGATACGTTTTTCATATATTTAGTTATAAACTATGATATTAATAATTATTTCTTTTATATTGCTTTATTAGGAAATTCCTAACGAAAGTCAGGAATTATCCCTCTACCATCAGTGGTTCTTAACCTGGGTTCGATCGAACCCCAGGGGTTCGGTGAGTCAGTTTCAGGGGTTCGGCGGTTTTGTTCACCCCACTTGTATGATTTGTGACGTCACGCTCTGCTTGGCCATCATTGGCTGCAGTTGATCACGTCACATCGCTTGGCCTTGATATCTGTGCGGCAGGCAACTCGGTCCACTTAGTAGTCGACTTGTGACTGTCTTGATCGTACATGATTTGTGATTTCCCTTTTAATACTTTAAACCCTTGATACTAACTATGTCGAGCAAAAAAAGGAAATAGTCGGACGAATACGTACAGTATGGATTCACGTGTATCACGGAACATGATGATAGTCAGTGTCCTCAATGCATGATTTGCAAAGCCAAGTTGAGCAATTCTAGTCTGGTACCGGCAAAACTAAGGGAACACTTCTTACAGCTGCATTGAGATAGGAAATACAAGAACACAACGCTTGCTGAATTCAAGGTGAAGAGAGCCAGATTCGATGAAAAGGCTACTCTGCCTGTTTTCGGCTTTGTACTCTTCAACAAACTGGTCTTAACAGCATCATACGAAGTTGCGTACCTGATTGCAAAGCAGGGCAAACCACACACCATTGGTGAAACAGTTCCTCTTTTAAATGACACCATCAGCAGCAGAAAAGATGACATAAGCAATGACATCTTAGCTCAAGTAGTTACAGATCTTTCTTCAAGCCCAGCAAAATTCAACCTCCAACTCGACGAAACCACCGATGTCTCCAGTCTAAGCCAGCTTGCTGTGTTTGTGCACTATGTGAAAGACGACATGATAAAGTAAGTTTTTTTATTTTGTAGGTCTCTCACAACATCAACTAAGGCAGCCGATGCGAAAAAACTTGTGGATGACTTCTTCAGATACAACAATCTTTCGTGGAATATGGTTTCTGCAGTTGAATGCAGTAATGAAATAGGCTCTGAATTCGAAGTACTTCTGTACCATTCAAACGTTATCCTTGGGAAAGGTGCTGAATCCTGAATCGTGTTTTTGTCATGCGTGTGGAATTAGCCCTGTTTTTGCGAGAGCACCAACATTGGCATGCAGATTACTTCAAAAATTCTGAGTTCATTCTCATGTTGGCGTACATGGCCGATATCTTTGATGCTCTCAATCACCTCAGTCAACAAATGTAGGGCGGTGGAGTCAACATCATCGAAGCAGAAAAAAAGCTGAGGGCTTTTCAAAGAAAGCTATCGTTATGGAAACGAAAAACAGAGAATGGTAACTTTGCAAACTTTCCCCTGCTGGATGACTGTGTAAGTGAGATCGAAGACGTGTCCGGTATCGGAGACATTTCTGTACCCGGGGAACTGAAGTAGGCAATTGCCATGCACTTGAATGAGCTCGCAAAGTTTCTCGACGGATACTTCCCTACCAGAGAGTAATATCCAACATGGGTGAGACAGCCGTTCACGTTTAGTGTTGCGACAGCAGATGTCAATGATGAATACCTGGACGAAATCAGTGAGCTGCAGCTGAGCCAGGTTCAACAGCAACTCTTCAAAACAATAACGCTCTCAACGTTTTGGTGTCACAAAATCGTAGCGTACTCTCGTATTGCTAAGAAAGCCCTCGAGATACTCATACCGTTTGTTACAACATTTCTTTGCGAGCAGTCCTTTCGAGGATGGTAGACATAAAAACGAGGAAAAGGAACAGACTTTGTTGTGAAAATGATATGAGAGTGGCACTTGCCAAGGTGAAGCCGCGCATTTCTGAAAATTTCTCTGAGAGGCAACAGCAAAAGTTATATTGACTTGCTGTAAATATTCATTATGCTTTTGTTTTTGTGTGAAATTCATGTTTTGTTGGTTTTGTTCTTTGAGCACAGTGATTTTATGTGCAAATGATGCATTGTACAGTTTGTGCACTAATACAGTATATAATTATATACATACGTTTTGAATTTGAAGAAAAAAAACATATTTTATTTTTCCAACTACGAAGGGTTCGATGAATGCATGTATGGAACTTGTGCGGTTCAGAACCTCCAAGAAGGTTAAGAACCACTGCTCTACCATAATTCACAAAAACCATACAGACAGATAAAGAAATATAAACGGAAATTTAACAAAAAAAGTTTCAGCTAAAATACATTAAAATAAGAACAAAAAAGAAACAGGTTAAAAATCTATTACTAAAGCCCAGTTTCTAATACTAACAGTTTCAAAATGCGGACGTCACTAATACGTCACTCTTTTTGAAACAGTTTCAGAGAGTGTGGAAACACAAAAACCAAGAAAAATTTGAAATAAATGTAAGCTGTTTATGTAAAAAAACTCCTATAAAAGTTAACTTTAGACTGACTTTTTTGAAGAAAAAATCAGTAAGGATGAATTTTTGAAAGTATTAATTCAATTTAGTAATTCTATTAAAATAAAATAAAATATTTGAAAGTTTATAGTTGAATTATGAGGAAGCTAACGGCAATCGAAAAGTTGCCATAATTGATTGATTTAATTTTTTCTGTTAGGCTATAAACTATTTTTAAAGAAACTATGTATTTATACATTTTACTTGTTTATAATGGTTGTGTAATTTTGCTTTTTGAAAAATAAAAAGAATAAAAAATGTAAAAAAAATCTTTACCACGAGAGATGTTCCTCGTGGCGTGTAATTCAAATAATGAATTCTTTGTTTACATGTATGACGTCACGAATCAAACATGCAGCGAGGTAGCTTGTAAATATCTGTCTTTTTGATGAAACAGTTCGCGAACTGTTAGTCAGAAACGACTATTACGTCATACATTTTTAAATTTTACGAACTGTTTGCAAACTGTTAGTATTAGAAACTAGCCTATAGAAAATGATATGTTCGAACGATTCGTATGGAGTTATTTTAGTTTCATTTATAGATATTGGTTAAATTGATCAAAAAATAAATAATGAATATGCATTAACCCATAACAATATGTTAAGGATATAGATATATTAAAAAACAAACATAATAATTTTAATTTTTAAATCAAAAGTTATTGATGACGAAGACTGAGCCGACTCATTTAAATACATTCCCACACTAATTATTATTGCCAGTCAACTCTAGAAAAATAATTTATAATTTTTCAAATATTTGTCTATAGATATAAATATAATTGTTTCAAGAAATACCATTTTATTTTTTCTTTAACACGATTCTTGCGATATGACCCACCGGTGGGTTATGGCTTGCCTTCCCTTACTGCGATATGACCCACCGGTGGGTCGCACATCTGGCAATCGCAAGAAAAATATGAGAAAAATATTTTGCCAAAAATATTTTACTCTCCAATCAGAAATAACAATCAAAAGATGTGTTACAAAGTTAGAGAAGTTTATTAGGGCGACGAAAAAATACTTCCCCTGGTAAGGACAAGATTGTGTATGAACTTTCCAGCCATTTACACATGACAGCTTTGCTCTTCCTTTTGACTATTTTCTCTGGATGAACAAAGTTTTTTTTTGATAGGTTGACAACTCTCCCTAATTTTCCCCATGCTGAAACTGTAAAAATTTCTTACAGATTGAAAGTCTTATAGACCACAGAATAAAACATATTCTGTCAAGATTTTTGTCATTCTGAATACATTACAATGCTTAAGGTTCTGTGTCCTGGATGAACATTGTATCCAGTTCACAGCTTAAGTGTTTTAATGTTGCTCCGAACAGTTTTTTATGCACACTATTTTTAACATCAATTATACATAAGTTTTGTTTCTGTTACCTTCATTTCGATAAAAATTCACATAGTAATTGTATGAAAAGAAATAGTGGAAAAACTTGCTAAGGATATGCTCTCCTATAGTTAAATAACAGTGGTCCATAAGTTTGTGACTGCATTGCGTTTTTGTAAAAAGGCTGTGTTCAGTAAATTGTGGCATGATGAATAGTCCCTCAGCATCAAGTATAATGATGTAGCATTAGCTTCATCTTCTGGACGAGTAGGAAAGAGATGAATTCTGGCTCGGTTATGCCTGAACTGCAGCTTGTCAGTTGAGGATCACCGATCGTACAGGAAGCTCATGAGTTGTGTCCATTGTGGCTATTAGCTTGATCCTTGAGTGTATTGACCTGGAGTGGTTAAGATTTACAACTTAATGGGTTAGTCATTAGGTTTCCCTAGTCATGTACCCTAACGATTTAGTCATTAGGTCTCCCTAGTCATGTACCCTAATGATTTAGTCATTAGGTTTCCCTAGTCATGTAGCCATATCCAGTCCTATTCCATACATTAACCAATCTTTTTTTGAAAGTTTCTACACTTCCTGCCTCTACTATATTTTCATTAAGTGAATTCCAATAATTGATAACTCTATTTGAGAAAAAACGGCCCTGGTCCTACCTCTAACTCGCGGCTTAAAAACTGTATACCTATGTCCTCTAGTTCCTCCTTCATTACTTGGTCTAAACATGTCTTTAAACTTAATTCCACTTAATCCTTTCACTATCTTAAACATTTCGATGAGGTCTCCTCTCAATCTTCGTCTATGCAGGGAGTATAGCTTCAGTTCTCTTAACCTATCACAGTAATCCATGTGATTAACCACCTAACCAGTTTAGTGGCTCTTCTTTGAACTGCTTCAGTAAATCCACATTTTGTCAATGTGATTTAAATCAAGCAAAGTTAATTTTAAATCAATAAAAGGTTGGTCGAAAACGCAACTTGAGAGTATCCAGTTTTTATCTGACCAGAGATGGAATCCGTCTTATGGTCTGTGTGGTCAAACCCCCTGAAAACTATTTCTGGATTAGCTGATCGCCCTAGCTACTAGGCTATCAACATACCATTATAAATAAATAACTAACACAAACACGTTTTCTTCTTAATATTTTCCGGTATTACATTAAATATTACAATAAAATTACACAATTTTATATTTACACTTAATTCAATTGGGTAAGATTCCCATAAATAATATTAAACATTCCACAAAAATGAACATAACTAATAAAACTTCATTTTTTGTGACACTGATCTTGAATTACATTAAATGGATCGACAATAGTACAAGTGAGGTAAGCTGTATGTTATTTGAACAGCGATTACCTCACTTGTACTGTTGACGATTCAATTTTGTTCACAAATGTCACGAAGGCGTTCCAGAACACCTTCGTGAACATTCGTGAGCCCGTTCATCAATGGTATAATGTAGAAGGAGCAATGGCAGCTCATCTAGTATTTTTAATGGCAACTCATCTAGTATTTTGGCAACTCATCTAGTATTTTCCAGTAACTTATTTTCTGAAAAACTACTAGAAATACTAGTGGAGTTGTCAATGGTTGTGGACGTTCTGGAGGTGTTCCATAACACCGTTTGTTCTAGTATTTTTCTAGTATTCATTCTAGTATTTTTTCATTTCCAAAGTAAAGAAAAAACTACTAAAATTACTAGAAAGTTGTTAGTATTTCTAACCAATCATGACGTCACAAATAAAATGAGTGATGACGTCATAAAATTCAGAGCCTCTGATTGGCTGATACAATCGTGTCCGTTTCAACGTCGCTCTTCGGTATTTATGTAATAAAGAAAAATTAATTATTATTTAGTATATTTCACGATAATTATCGTGACAAAACACAACAATTCAGTAATTTTAGGATAATTATCGGATAATTATAGCACGCTTTCAGCAACTAAAAAGTACTGATCAATATTGTTGGATTAATTAACATAATTGAATGTTAATCTGTGAAAAGTAATTTTCTTTTAAATATGTTTAATTAAATTTTATAAAAAAAATTTTTTAATTTAATTTTTTGTATTATATCTATGTTCAACATTATAGAAAAGTATAGAATTATATAATTGTAACAATAGCTATAATTCTATACTTTGCTATATATATTGTTAATATATTGCTATATTAATAACACAAACAATAACAATGTCGTACTAAGAAATGTGTTAAAAGCATTTGACAAGGTATGGCACATAGGTCTAACCTACTAACTGGCAAGACTGGACCAACCATTAAACACATTAAAAATCCTAGACAGCTTCTCAGAAAACAGAAGGGCAAAAATACAGATGGAGCAAAACATGTTGGGCGAAGAATTTGAGATGCAGAGTAGAGTGCCTCAAGGAAGCTGTATCTCACCAACGCTGTAGAGCATATTCACAGCAGACATTCCAGCACCAGAAGCCAACGCAGAACAAATCATATTCGCAGATAACATCACGCAAATAATATCATATGAAGGTAGAAGCAAAAAATGCTTCAAGCAAAAACAGTAAGAGAAGTGGAGAGAATCAACAAATACGAAAAGGACTTGAAAATCAAAACAAACCCCGAAAGATTCACAATCCTCGCCATGGGAAGCAAACCAAGAACACAAGCAAACAGTCAAGTAACCATCGATGGGAAAATAATCGAATACCAAAGAAAATGAAAAATTTTGGGGCACAACATTCACGCCACAGGGAAAATAGATACAGGTGACAAACAGAGTACATCAAGCCAAAGCTGCTCTGACCAAACTCCAAAGGTTCAGGAAAATGGTAACAAGAACCAAACTTCACAAACAACTAGTCCTTCCAATACTAGAACACCCCCCAGTTCCAATGAACGCAGCACCAAAAACAATGTTGAAGAAAGCTCAGATAGTACAAAACAGAGATTTGCACATGATGACCAAACAAGGGATGGCAAAAGAGCAAGATACACCAACCAAACAGTCAAGCCTGAAAGCCATCCAAACCGAGCCAGCACCTATCTACAGAAGCTAATGTAGAAGGTATAAAGAAGAACGAAGAACGAAGAATGAAGAATAAAGAATGAAGAACGAAGAATGAAGAATGAGGAAAGAAGAATAACAATAAACAAAAGAAACACGTAGACAAGAATAAGGTGGAAAGCAAAAGAATAAAACCAAAAGAAAAAACAAGAACACGGCAGAAAGGATCCAACGGTGAACGAAGTCCCAGGGCCCAACCAGATGACATGGGGACATTGCGAGCTATCTCCAGTGTGGTTTAAAAGTGTGGTTTAAAAGTGTGGTTTAAAAGTGTGGTTTAAAAGTGTGGTAGGCGGAAAGCAAAAGATCAAAAGATACTCTTGGTTCAACCCCACAACGAACGCCTCAAAGATAAAGGTACTTTTAACCTTCGACTATATTTCTTTTTTTTTACCTTTTTCTCCAACTATCTTTTCTTTTTTCTCTCTTAAGGTACTTGTACTGGTTACCAATGAATGAATGAAAGATAACTATAATAATAATAATAACAATGATAATATTAATAAAGATAACTATAATAATAATAATAATAATGATAATATTAATAAAGATAACTATAATAATAATAATAATAATGATAATAATAATAAAGCTAACTATAATAATAAGACTTTTTTTAGACTTTTATTTATTCTTGCATATTGCAAGAGCCTATAATAGCTACATTGGCTAACTAAGGCATAT
>JARUHE010314094.1:0-11837 GCA_031471125.1 Archaeomysis grebnitzkii | reverse complement strand
AGTATATATGCATATGAAGGCTTCTATCAAATTCAAAAAATCTTCAGTTAACTAACAATATAATTTTGACGATGTTACAACCAATTCAATAATTAACGTGACAAGGAATTTCAAATTTATTGAAACATTTAATATATAAAAGAAAAATATAATTAAACAATAATTGAATAATTGACATTTATTTGTATTTTTCAATTATTTTATCACTTCATAATTGACATTCAAAATTACATTGTAATCAAACTGAAAAGAAAGCTTCAATATATTAACGAGGAATAATTTTGATTTTCAGTTTTATAAATATTACAGATACGGAAATTATTTCTAATTTAAAATTATAATTATATATTGACAGATCTCTATCAGCTTCATTATTAAGTTTCACAATTGTGCTACAATCAATATAAAATTAAATTATTTAACTTTCTATTGCATGAAAAAACGAAATCGTTACACGCAATAAGAGTTATTTTATATATTAACTTCAATGTAATTTAGTCTGTATGACATGGGTAGGCTATTGGGCGTTAAATGATCATTAAAAATTTATTTTAAAAAGTACATTTAAAAGAGAAGTTCTAAACGAATGTTGTGCAAAAGTTTTGTATGAATACATTATGTAGAATAAAAACTTATACTCACTATTTATCATGATACTAATACTCTATTTTCTGTCTTAATGTATTTATTATTTATTTTGATATAATTAGAATTTTTTCAATGTTTTCTATTCTTAATTTTTCTTCATTTTTAGTAATTTTTGTACAAACATACACTGAAAACACTTAACTAAGTTTTATGCCTAAGACAGTCAAAATTTTCATCATCAAATTGACTAACCTTTGTTAACAGTGTACCAATGTGGTACGATTTTGATTGATGACAAGAAAGTTGATTGAATCAACAAAAAAAGTTTACACTGTTAACAAAGGTTAGTCAGTTTGATGATCTCAATTTTGACTATCTTAGACATAAAGCTAGTCAAGTGTTTTCATTGTATGTTTTGTATGTCTAACCTTATATACTCGTATAATGGCCATATGCTAAAGTGAAATTTTATTAAGAAATGTATAATTATTTAATTAAATTGAATAATTTTTCATTTTTAATTGTATTCTACTGTCTGATGTTGGTTTTTGAACGGACAAATTGTAGAGAATTAGTCCACTAAAGAACAAAATAAATGAATGAATTAGACATTAGCATTAAATAATCTTATAATTTCTAAATAAAAAAATAAAATTCAAATCTAAGGAAAATAATGTATTTTAATGACGTCACATTTTTAGCATCAGAAGCAATAAAATAGATAAGTGACAAAACTGGAATAATCACTAAAATGAATCATTTTCAAGGATCTTCAAAATTATTTTGTCTTCATGTTAGAAAACCAAAAAATATAATTAAACATCACTAAAATAAAAATTCAGCCGGTCAGTAGGCCTAACAATTGTGCAATAATTTTAATTGTTACTGCAATTAAGCAATAGTAATAAATTTGGATAATAACCAACTGGTTAACGCTTTGGCTACGGGCAACAATTTGATCAGATTACAGTACGTTACAACCTGGCAACCTTGTACTATCAAATGAGGAATTTCAGAAGTCTTGTAAACATTACATGTTTAGAACCGTCTAACCCCGATCGCGAATCCCACAAACAAAATCTCATTTTACGAAATAGATAAAAAAATAAAAAAATATTAGCTACACGAAATACTTTTAATATTTAAATTTGGTTTTATTTTATAAGAAAAATGTAATAAATATTGTTCGTATTTTTAATCCGAATTAGTTTTGTTAGTTTTTTAAAGGTGGAGATTTTGTTGGCGGTGAGGTCTAAATGTTGGTTGGTGGTCACCTCTTGTCTTGCCAGTGATATATGTCAACTCCGTCAACGGTGGTTGAGGTGTTGATTAAAATAAAGAATATAATTACGTTATTTAACAAATATTTTTTAAATAAATGATTAGAAAAGTATTTATGATTGTTATTAATGTTAGTAATATTATTTATACGCGATCTAACTTGGATTTAGTTGGCTTTGACTAGTTAATTAAGGGAACTGTTATCTTGATCAGGCTGTTACCACATTATCTCCTTTTTTAATTGCTAGCATATCAATTAAGGATGGAAAATCTAAAGTATAATGTTATTGAAACCTAATAAGTGTCATTTTTAACTCACTTCTTTTATAAATTCATTAACCTAATTGGTTACAAAATAGAAGATATTTTCAGTATTAAATATTTATTCAAACAATTAGGTTATTTAAAAGATAAAAACCTACAATTAAACGACATTTATACTACCTCTTAGCAATAATTATATTCAGTGATACATTTTAAATATCTCTAAATAATTCTAAAATAAAAGTTTTTCGTTAAATTTAAATTAAATAATTTTTTTTCAAAAATGTTTCTGTTAGTTGCCTTCTCGTTGGTTAAGGATGCTAAGCAGCGTTGAGTTTGGTTAGTACTTGAATGGGTGACCAATTCGTACCTCGGATTTTGTGGATGTTTATAGTCCGTGAATGTGTGTTGAACTTAATTGGGTTGAAATTACACACTGAGAAGCTTTGTTGTGTAATATTCGATTTTTATGAATACATTTAAATAAGGTTCGCAGCTAATGTAAATGCTAAATTGCAAAAGCTAAGCCATAAAATGAAGAAATTTATCCTATGTTCAGTAGCCTTCAGAGGTATAGAGCTCACTCCTTAAACTCAATTTTTCAAAAAGTTAACCAGTATACTCGTGTATTATTTTTTATTTTGTTTTGCTTTGTTATTATATTTTTTATTTTGTGTTATTAATTTAATATTTTCATTATTTTAGTTTATTTTATTGTTACACAATTCGTTTTTGCTTTTCAATATGTTTTATAAGGCTCCATTATTTACTAATTATGGATTATTGTACTGTATAGCTATTTTGTTTTGTTTTTTAAACCTTTTATAAAAACGATATACAATTAAAATAACAAATAAATATTTAACTGAACACTTGAATAAATTGAAAAATATCTATTTTTTACATACACACACAACAGATAAAATCAATTGACTCTGACAAACAAAAGATACATCATAAAAAGTCACCTCACATAACAACAATAAAAAATAAAACAGAAAAAAGGAAAGTGAATTCGAGAATAAAAGAATTGTGAAAGATAATTAGAATTTCATGTTGATAATAAAGATTAATTCTGTTTATTTAAATTGAATCAAATCAGCTGTGATATGAAGCCATTGTGAGGCAAGGAAACGGACGAACTTATTGAGGTGAGTCATGCAACGAAATCTCATTTTCATCTTTTTGCAATTTTCAACCTTTTTTCAAAATGTAATTTATTTATTTGTAATTTTTATTTTCATCTTTTCTATTTTTCAACATTTTTCAAAATGTAATTTATTTATTTAGAAATTTAGTACAATTTGTTTTTTAATATGTTTCAGTTTGTTTGTTTTGTTAAGTGTTCGTTTGTAAGTTTTGGAAAGTAATTAAAACTATAAATTCGTATTGAATAATGAGAGAAAATTTGCTTGTTGATAAATTGTTTGTTGGATGATTAAGTTTTCATATAAGATGATTAGAAACTAAATCATTGAAGAAGGGTGAGCTTATCATCTGTTAATCAATTCAATTTATGAAATAGAGTTTATTGTTATGTAAACTATTTGATACTGCTGTGATAATATTATTACTGTAGGTACTGACAATTATTACTTGAAATACTAACTATTATTATTAGAATTACTAACAACTATTACTAAACATTAATAACAGTTATTACTAGAATTATTGATAATATTACTAGAAACAACTGTGATTAATATTAGACTTCCGACAACTAACATTGACACCGACTGATATTTTCAATAATTTTGCAGAAGTTCTTATTGATTTTTATCATTTGGTAATTTTATCAGAAATAAAACAAAAAAAAAACAAAAAAATTAGAATTAAGAGTCACTTTAAAATATTCATTACCAAGTTCTATAAAATCAAAATATTCACTGAAAACACTTGACTAACTTTTATATCGAAGATATTCAACATTGACATCATCAAATTGACTAATATTTGTTAACAGTACGATGTTAACAAAGGTTAGTCAATTTGATTATGTTAATTTTGACTATCTTAGACAAAAAAGTTAGTCAACTCTTAGTTTAACTGTACTTGATAAACATGGTTTAATTGTACTTAATAAACTTGATACAGAAATACGTGCATTGTAGTATATATATATATATATATATATATATATACATATTTCAACGAATCTAGCATAACTAGTCATAAAATTATTAATTCCATCAAATACAAATTGTAAATATAGTTATCTTAAGTTTGTTCAGAGGGAGATTTAGATCTGCAATCAGTGCAAATTAAAATTCTTAAAAATTTGAAAATTCCTAAACTTATTATTTTAATGTTTTATGTTTTAATCTAAATGATTTCTTCATTTGCAAACAATAAAATAAATCAAAACTATTTATGAATTGAACTTAACCATCTCAATTAACTTTTTCTTGCTTTTTGATTCAACAAATTTTACAGCAAAACTGTTTTAAAATTTCAGAAAACGCTGAATTTCCTCAACAGGATAATGACAGAGTTCATCTTGGTTTGTGTAACTATGATTAAGCAAAATAAATTAGACAATTCATTGTATGAAATGGTTATTTAGTTGGAATAGCTTTTACGCTTTAACTAAACATTTCTCAGTAAAATTGAAAAGTTTCATGACGCTTTAGATATGGTCAGCGTCATTATATCATTATGTGAGGTGTCATGCACGCTATGATACAGTGCGACATGCATCATGCACACGATACATGGCTTATGATGTTTGTATCAACGATTTCAAGTTTCAAAAATTGCCTTCATTAAGTTAATTATATTTCAACATTTAGCCGTGTTTTTGTTTTTCAACTTTGGTTTTATAACTACATGATTATATTTATAACATCTGCTTATGTATTAAAACTAATGCTTTTAAATACAAAAATTTGACTAAACCCAAAACAGAAGCTTTCACTTTATCATCGAACTTGTAATGATTTTACTAAAAATACAAAATGTTTTTTAAACAAAAATAGAAACAAAAATTTAAGAAATGAAAAATAAAAACACAATCATATAAAAATTGATATTTTACGGTAAATGGTTCTCACATTCATTATGTTATTATCGCTCACAAATAATTTGTTTTATTCAAAAGTCACAACTTTTTATAACAATATAAAGAATAAATTGTTTATTGAAATAACCATTTTGAAAATTTAAAAAAAAATGTGTTTACTAATAACTTATCTGTTTCAACCTTGAAAAAAAATTGAGTGAACTACTTATGTATAATTGTCTGTATTTGTAAACAACCGAAAATTACAGTGAATCAGATGGAAATTTGTGTAGATGTTGAAGAGGAGTGAGGATATGAAAGACTTATGTGACAGACAACTTATTTATTTTGATCGTCCACCGGTTGGTATTTGGCTGAGGAGTGAGTTTTATAAAGACAACTCTCTCATGCAGTTTATAGTGGCCCACAACATGATTATAAGGCGGTAGTTTTTGATTTTGTTGGATGTTTCAACAACTTTGGTTTTTAATCTTTTCTACTATTTGAGTACTCTAGGTAATCTTATACAGTAGTTGAGCAGAAATAATAGCCACTTACTTGTATTTTGTCCAAGTTTGTTTAATATTTATTTGTGCATACCATGTACTCCAACAGCATTATTCAGTTCAATTAATGGGGATAGGTCTAATGTTCCTTTTCCTATTAAGAGCTGTGATTTTTTGGACTTTATTGGGTTAGCCTCCCGGGTAAGTTATTGGTAATGAATAGGAAATAAAGCCTAAATTTTCAATAGACATGTCATGTATAATTAATGAATGGTTATGCACTAATTCTGCAAGACATACTTCCAAGGTTTTACATTGCTCTTTTTATAGAATGTGTGATGTGTTCAGCCTATTTTCAATTGTGGGACGCAATGCCCAGATATCTGAAGTTAATTGTAAATAAAGTACATAACTTAAATTTGGATGATATAGTGGTCAGGCTATTATTTATGGAGCGGAAATGGGGGCATCAACAACATCGCAGGAGGAGAAGCTAAATGTGGCGGAGATGAAAAATCTCTGCTGGATGTGTCGAGCTACGAGAAGGGATAGTATAAGAAACGAGCGGATCAGAAGAACAACCAACATGACAGAACTGTCGAACAAGGCACATGAAAGGAGACCGAAATAGCATGAGCACGCGGTCAAAATAGAAGAAGGTTATGTAGAAGAGCTAAGGGAACATAAATACAGGGCAGAAGGAGCCGGGCCAGATGGAAGGGGAGATGAGTAGACAATGTGAGGAACAATCCAAAGGAGATGGAGAGAAGCCTCACGATAGAGCAGCACGGAGGGGACTCATCAGAAACTTCGACCCCGCACAGACGCAGGCAAATAAGCAAAAAGGAATAAGAATGTACAATATAAAGTAGAATATAAGTAGAATATAAGAAGAATATAAGTAAAAACTAAAATATTAACATTTCTTAATTCGAATAAATATTAAGAAACTTTATTCCAAACAGTACATGTTTCAACTAGTACCAGCTTTCCTCCATAAATTCTTCTTCTTTGGATCCGACTAACCCAAATCTATACAAGATCGACGACTCTAGTGAGTCTCCTCCACGCTTTTCCATCGCAAACTTCCCATCCTGTCAAATCCATCTCCCTCAGATTGCTTCTCACACCATTCATTTTTACATTCATCTCGTTTTTTTTATGTTTCAGGTGGATACAAAGGTATTTCAATGCCCCATTCATGGTTCCCCTACATCAGAATTAAACGCACATTTTACAACAACACAAATTATATAGCGAAACAAAAACAAAACAAAACAAATTATCAGCTGATAGCTATACATATCAATCAATGTTTCTCAAATAGAAATAGACCTGGCACTTAAAAGATTGAAGGTGGAAAACATAGATAGAAGGGAAGAAACAGGCATCATACCGTCAGACCCTCTTATGACCCACATCCACACTAAAAGGATTAGAGGAGAAGACAATCCGAGTATTGCAGTTCCAACGCTAATGAGGAAACATACAATAGCTCAGCTCTTCAGAACATCGACCGTGATAATACCTATGAAAAAGAAAAAGTGATGCAACATTACGACGCAAGGTATCTTAAAGGTAAAGTTGGATGAATTGATTAAACGAAGTATTTTTGACTCCACACCATCTAGGATATTTACAGAATTTGAGCTCCCCCCCCCCCCTCCCACATATGAGCAGTACTCCAGAAAAGGACGTATAAGGCCCTTATAACTCCGAAAAAGCTGCTCGGACGTGAAGAAGGGACGACACCTGAAGAGGATCCCCATCTTGGAGAACTCAACCCTGGCCAACTGTTGAATATGAGGCTTCTATGAAAGATTTTGACAAATGTTTATGCCTAAGATATTAATTGAGGATGATGGAATAAATATTGCATGATTGAATTAAGTTTCATGATCTCTTGATGTTCGAGATAGAGAGATTACTTAAAATTGGGTTTTTTTATGATTGAAATTGACTAGACCTGCGGTCCTCCAACCCAAATAGTCTCCAGGTCCTGGTTGAAGGAATTAAGGATATTGGCATTTGTTAAGGGTCTATTTATAGAGGAAGGGTTTTGAGGAAATGAGGTAGAAAAATGAAGTGTGGATTAATCAGCACATGAATGAATAGGATTATTGGTGACTGATGAAAATGAGGAAACGGGTTGGAGACAAGACACAACCTTGGGGAACAACGCTGCACTGTTGATAGAAAAACAGTTAGAGACAGAACCATCTACAACAGCAGCAATGGTTCTGTCAAAAAGCTAATTTTAAAGAAATGTACAGATGGATGAAGCTAAGCCAAAGAAGGAGAGTTTGGTTTGGAAAGCAATGACTTGTGCCAAACTCTGTCAAAAGCTGTGGATATATCAAGAGCTACGGTATAAGATTCACCAAAGTCCCTAAGATTGGAAGACCATATAGAGGTTTGATAGGAGAGGAGATCACTAGTAGATTTTGCTTTACGAAAACCATACTGATGATCAGATAAAAGTTTGTGTGATTCAAGGTGTTTAAGGAAATGGGCATTAAATATAGTTTCAAAGATTTTGGAAATAGTTATAAGGATTAGAACGGTCTCCCTTCTTAGGGATTGGCTGTACTAAAGAGTGCCTCCACTACGAAGGAAAAGTTTTATGCCAAAGACAGAGTCGAAATAGACGTACAAGAACAGGGGATAACTCATCGGAGCACTCTCTTAGAACTCTGGAAGGAATGCTATCAGAGCCACATGCCTTACTGAGTCTAGAGAAAAGAGGACTCGACTGACCATGCGCGAGTATATAACAGGTTTAGGCATAGGTGGGGAGTTAGTAGGGGGTAGGATAGGGATAGAGACTGCATCGGAATCATGCATAGTCGAAGGTTGCGAGAATAATCTGCCAAACACATCGGATTTCTGGGATACTGTTTTGGCAATGGAGCCGTCCATGCGATACAGTGGGAGGAATGACAAGTTGGTGAAATTTTTATTAATGTTTTTCACTAACGAACAAAATGAGTTTGTGCTATTTGATGATGAAAGTTTGTTGCCTTTATGTTTAATGAAATTTTGTTTTGTATTGCGTATGATAGAGTTTGTTCGATTCCGGGTATTAATGAAGATTTAATGGGTTATATGGTTGGGATTCAACTTCAAGGACCGATGAACATAAAAAGGACCAAACAATGAAGCGGGAGGATTTTGTAGAGTAAGGGACACAACACTCCGTCCCCGCCATGACAACCTCCGAGATACGCAAAGCAGTCTCGCAGACATCACAACAATAAAATCTTGCTGCATCACAGTGAAAGTTAAGAAAAAAGGATCGCAGCATAGACGAATCAGACCTCCCATAGCGCCATAAGCGGAATCAAACGCCTTCTTCAAATATACTTAAAGCTGCTAAGAAGCCTTCCGGATATTCAAGTGTCGACGCTTAATAAAAATTCTGGGCCGATGTTTTTGTTGTTGGTTAACCTCTTAAGTCTGATTCCAGCTTGTTTTGAACTTAGAGTAGACACCAAATGACCGTGGATGAGATTTAGCAGGAGACGTGTAAATAAATGCCTCACCAGCGACACTTAGAAAAATGATACTACGATAGCTGTTGCAGTCTCTCTGGTCTCCCTTTTCTTCAAAGAGAGGAGCAAGAAACCTTCTTCTCCAGTCAAGGGGAACAACATTGCATTGCCACATTTTAGTAACAATGTTTGTATGTGTTAAATGTGTGTGTGTTTGTATGTGTTAAATGTGTGTGTGTTTGTATATAAGATGTGTGCATGTATGAACAACTTTTCTGTATGTGTGTGATTGTTTATTTTTGGTGAAAGGTGCAAACGCTTGCGTGGAGTTATTAATGTTGATTGTTACAGATTCATTTCATCCTTTCAAGCTACATATCTTAAAAATCAAAATGAAGTATGCAGTTAATGATAAGTCATTTATTGGGATATATATTTATTGGTACTGACGTAATGGTTTAAATTTCTTAAGATGCATAACAACTTGAACTATTCAGTAAAAAAAACACGTGTTGCACAATATACATTTCAAAAATTTCTCACCAAAGCATCAAAATGAAGTAATAATTAAAATAAAAGTTGTATTTCCTACATGGAAAAAAATTTACATTTTATACATTAAAAATAAAAAATAATAAAAATTATATTTCCATTTATAAAAACATTCATGAAGAAAAACCAGCAAGCGAATAGTGTAGAAAGATTTATCGGAAAGGGTGAATGCGTTCCGCCAACTTTTATTAATCGCATCACAACAAAGACTTTTTTATTTGACTAAATAGAGAGCAAAATAAAATAAAAGTTTGTGAAATGAAGAACGACTATAAAACATATTTTAGAAAATGGAAGGCATCACTTTAATTAGATTAGTTATATAACTTAATTCATTCTATAAACGCTGTTATTCATTATAAAATATAAAAAAACATAAGTCTAAAAAAATAATCATATTGTTTGTAAGAATATTTGATTTAATCCTAAAAAAGTTGACCCTAACATATATTTCATATTTAAATGTAAATGAAACAATGTATGAAAAGTATACATACAATTATTAAAGTGAAACAGGAAAAAATGAAGAGTATAATAAGAAATGAAACTAATTTTACTTTTGAAAAGAATTTACAGTGAAAAATAAAAAAAAACTCAATATATCGTAAACATATACTGTTGTGAACCTAATTGATGAGAATTATAAAATCTTTTGAAAATTGAAGATTTACAATCTTTGGAAACTAAAAAACATTTACGTCAAAAATAATTTTATCTTCAATCACTAATTTGAAAATATTGATTTGCTTCATCGGGTCAAGGTGAAAACAGACAATAAAAAGTTGAGCAACATTTCCAAACAAAGATTGGAAAACAAATTCAAACGTTTTTCATTTATCAAAATATTTGTTTTCAATTAAATTGAAATAACTTGAATTAACTTGAATTGAATTAAATTGAATTGAAATAACCTGAATTGAATTAAATTGTATCTAAAAATATATTTAACCAATGCTGCTTACAGCTAATTAGCGAGCATTTAATTAAGTCCGGAACCATTTTAAATTCAAATAAAACTCGAATACAATTGATGTTGTTCACGCTTGAATTTGTGATCTCACAAACAGCTGGTCAATATAAGGGAAACGAGACCTTGGTTTGGAGTCTATAGACGGACGTTTCTGTGTATTAGGTTATAGGTCATGACTACCAATATATATAATCATTTGTGAATGATTGTCTAATTTAATACAACTAGAACTAATCGAGTATGTCACACCCTTGATGGTATTAAGGGAGACTCCCTTCCATATTTACTCGTTGGATTTTTCCACTATTTGGATACTCATAATCGTTTAGTGACGGTTCTTAACTCTTTTCAAAGTAATTTATTGTAATTGGATACCTTTTCAATTTTTATGACAACAAAAATCAAAAACACATTCCAATGTTAACAAAACTATAAAATAAATATTTTCAACAGAAAGTTTCGATCCTATTGAAAGCTATAAATAACATTTTTTATTTATAATCATTTTAAAATTATTTAAATTTAACAAAAATGTTTTATGTTTTGGAAATGCATAAAACAAATTATAGAAACAATAATATTATTCATATAGAAATACTTTGTATGTAAGTTCGTTCAATCAATATCACTTGAAGGAAAAAACAACATAAATCTACAAAGAACAACAAAAATAATAATTTTAGTAAAAACAAACAGAAAAAAAAACAATACAAACCAATACGTTATTAACAGTAATGTTTTAATTAATAATTAATTAAGTAAGAATAATATTTATAACAATAATGTTGATTTTAATAACACTAATAATGCTAACAATAATATCAAAAATAATGATATTAACAATAATAATAATAACACTAATAAAAACACTAATTATAATAATAATAACAATAATAATAATAATAATAAAAATAATAATAATAATAATAATAATAATAATAATAATATTAAAAATAATAATAACAATAATAATAAAAATAATAATAATAATGATAATAATAATAACAATAATAATAATAATAATAATAATAATAATAATAATAATAATAACAACAATAATAATGACAAAAATATCAATAATACTAATAATAATAATAATAATAATAATAATAATAATAATAATAATAAAAATAATAACAATAATAGTAATAATAATAATAATAATAATAATAATAATAAAATATATT
>JARUHE010314083.1:0-11838 GCA_031471125.1 Archaeomysis grebnitzkii | reverse complement strand
ATTATTCTTTGTTTCAGGAGTTTTACTGTAATGCATTTGAAAATAATTGAAAATATAGCAAATTCATAAGAAATAATAAAATAATTCAAAAAAAATTGTTTACAAAACATTTGATATTGATTTATATATTTGGTGAAATCAACAGAATAATTTTTCTTATTAAAAGAAACAAAATCAACAAATAATTAAAATGTTTATTAAATTTACTTTGATTTTTATTAATATTAATTTTGGGGAAACATGTAACAAAAGTATAACTGATTTAAACAATTTATTTTACTATAATTTTGTCAGTAAGATAATTTGTGCGAGTAAACATATTCCGTTGTTTAGTTAAAGAAATCCTACAATAAATAAATACTAAAAATAAGAAAATAAGAGGTAAATAGGAAATAAGATTAAGAAGTAGAAGAAATAAGAAAAAAGATAGAAGAAATAAGAAAAAAGATAGAAGAAATAAGAAAAAAGGTAAAAGAAATAAAAAAAAAGATAGAAGAAATAAGAAAAAAGGTAGAAGAAATAAAAAAATAAATAGAAAATCATAAAATCAATAAATAAAAATTAAAAAGATAATATTATTAAAGCAAGTGGAAAACACCAAGATTGATAAATAAAAAAATAAAAAAATACGAGTCAAAAAATAAGAATAATAAATATAAAATATAAGGAAATATATATATAATATATATATACATATATAATAAGTAAAATATATAAGAAAATAATAGAAAAACAATAAGAATATTAAATATAAAATAAGAAGAAAATAGAAGATTAATAAATAGAAAAGTATTAAAATTAAGATTGATAAATAATAAAATAAGAAAACACGAGGGAAAAAATAAGAATAATAAGTAGAAAATATAAAGAAATAAGAAGAAAACAATAAGATTAATAAATATAAAAATAAGAAAAAAAGAGTGAAACAATAAGATTAATAAATATAAAAAGAAGAAAGAAAAATTGAAACAATAAGATTAATAAATATAAAAAGAAGAAAGAAAAATTGAAACAATAAGATTAATAAATACGAAACAAAATTTTAAAAAATGTGTAATAATACAAAAAATAAAATAAAATCTTGGTGTAAAAAAGTTAAGTGGGAATCATCCCCACCTATTACATAATCTGCAATATATCAAAGATGATGTCTCTATTAACACATTAACACCTGTAGGGACAAACTAGTGACGGTTGTAGGGTTATTTTCAATACAAAGTTCATTGTATTATAGACCTTAGGGTAATAATAATTCAGGCGTTAAAAGGTTAAAATAATGTATAAAAGATATAATTTAAAAAAGTATACACTTGAAATCAAACATTTAATAAATTACCAACACAATGCCAGCTAATTTATATTAGCAAATAAAAATCTATAAAATATTATGCGGACATGTTCAAGCAAACCTAATTAAAAAAAATTCAAATAAATTTATTTTTAAGCTGTAATTACTTTTGCCACAAATAAAGTCATGTCCAAAGCGATTCTTTTGGCTGTTCAGTTGGTGTTGAACAATTTATTTGGGCTTTACGACCTGAGGAAAGAGCCTAACTGCCTCAGACATTCCTTTGAAGCCTCACACGCTATTGCCTTAAGGTTTAAAATACATTGAAATAGTATTAAAAATAACCTTAACTGTATGTGTGAGTTCTCCATTTTTGTATTGACGAGTTGAGTGTTTCACATTTTAATTTTTGGTTCAGTGAAATAAAATTTCTCATTTTTTGGCAAATGAATACCAAAGGACTAAATCGGTTAAAATTAATGTTAAAAACAGCCTTAATTAACTGCATTATTTATGTACATTGTGCTGTCTAAGGCAGTGCTTCTCAAACTATCTGATGTGGCGTACCGGCAGATTTTGTTTCAATGTGACAGGGACCGGCTAGCCAATCCAGCTGGGGGGAGAGGGGTTGACTAATCATAAGGGCATGATGTCGTATTCATTCTAAGACCACTAATCATTGACGATGCAAGTCTTCCCATTGTGCCAGGGACCGGTAGCTTATTTGTGCCATATAATTAATTGTTTACGATAAAATAAAAATAAAACAAAAAAAAACTGAGTCAGATATCCCACCAGTCTCCCGTCAGCATGGCATTTTACTACTTTTTATTTCTTTTCTGGTATCTCTTCGCGTACCGGCAGACCATGGCATGCGTACCGTCACCGGTACGCGTACCACACTTTGAGTAGCACTGGTCTAAGGGTTAACTATGATCAATGGAGTAAATTAGGCTACATTGCGTTTGTCCTTTGAATTGTTTATAATTACTTTAAAATTGGGATGTTTTTCAGAAAATTCTAAATGGTTAATATTGACAAAAAATAATAGGCAGTGAGCCACACAGTTAAACACGCGCACACATATACGCATGCGCATACATACATGACCACGTACACACTCTAACTACATCCGTCAACACACACACATACACAAACATACATAAGCATAGACATACACAAACACACACAACCAGATACAGAAACAGAGATACACACAAACACACACACTCTCACATAAAATAGATAAAACTGTCCTTGCATAAGCTGTAGAGCTATGGCCTGCATAAAATAATAAAATATATTTAAAACTGCATAGAAATAAGTTTTTTAGTTCGATTGTATTATAATTATCGGTCTAAATAAACCTTAAAGGTATCAAACAAATGAAAATAATAAAGATTTATGATAAATATTTTTGTTCAATGATGTCAAATCATTATTTTTTTTGAGGTTGCTTATTGGTGTAGGAATTAGGAAAATAAAAGATTAATAATAACGATGCATTGCATCCTCAGTTGTTATACATACAAATCGAGTTGGGTAAAAAATATAATGAAAATATAATAAAATATAATAAAAATATAATAAAATATAATAAAATATAATAAAAATATAATAAAAATATAATAAAATTTAATAAAAATATAATAAAATATAATAAAAATATAATAAAAATATAATAAAATATAATAAAAATATAATAAAAACATAATAACATATAATACAAATATAATAAAAGTATAATAAAATATAGTTTAATAAAAAAATAATAAAAATACGATCAAATATAATATAATCAAATATAATAGGAAAATATAATCAAATATAATAAAATATAATAAAAATATAATAAAATATAATAAAAATATAGTAAAATATAATAAAAATATAATAAAAATATAATAAAAATATAATAAAAATATAATAAAAACATAATAACATATAATACAAATATAATAAAAACATAATAACATATAATACAAACATAATAAAAGTATAATAAAATATAGTTTAATAAAAAAATAAAAAAAATACGATGAAATATAATATAATAAAATATAATAAAAATATAATAAAATATAATAAAAATATAATAAAATATAATAAAAATATAATAAAAATATAATAAAAATATAATAAAAATATAATAAATTATAATAAATATAACAAAAATAAAATAAAAGTATAATAACATAATAAAAATATAATAAAAGTATAATAAAATATAGTTTAATAAAAAATAATAAAAATACGATCAAATATAATATAATAAAATATAATAAAAAATATAATAGGAAAGTATAATCAAATATAATATATATATATAATATAATACGGAGTATACAAGTAACTAATCATGTTCCTATGGTATGGCACAAGGTTTCTCTTACCATTTATGTTGTGAAATATATCTATATTATGTAGGCCTATTTAGTTCTTAGATGAAAAGAAAAGCCTATATACTTCTTAGATGAAATGAAAGGCCTATATACTTCATAGATGAAAAGCAAAGCCTATATAATTCTTAAATGAAAAGAAAAGTCTATATACTTCATAGATGAAATGAAAGGCCTATATATTGTCAAGGCTATAAGGATCTCGTCTAAAATAATAATAAGGGTAATATTAGTTATGGGTTTTATATAGCAGGTCTAAACGAACTTAACCGATTTCTATCCCGTTTCACATAACCTTAACATATTACTCACGGCAGGTGATGTCTACTCTAAAGATATGCAGCCAACATATGACGTGTTCTCCAAGCCGGTGTAAGCTTAGAAAACATACAACAAATAAGCTGAAGTGAAGAATGTACAAACATGCAGGCCTCAAGGGAAGAAGAAAAAGAAAGAAGAATAACGGCCCGTCCTCATACAAAGAAGAATAACTTTAACATTTAACTTTTCACCTAAAAATAAACTAACATTTAGCAAATCACCAAATCAACTGAAGTCAGGAATGTATAAATATTAGGGCCTCAAAGGAAAAAAAACATATAGCAAGTCAGCTGAAATCAGGAATGTACAAACATGCGGGCCTCAAAGGAAGAAAAAAAAGAAAGAGGGTGGGGTCGACAACAAAAAAGAATAACTTTAACATTTAACTTGTCACCTAAAAATAAAATAACATTTAACAAATCACCAAATCAGCTGAAGTAAGTTTGACGATGCTCATCTATTTCTATATCGCGATCTATCACCACAATCTGATGGCTTATACCTTCCTTTTCTTATGTTGGTTTCCTGATACTCATTTGGATCCCTTCTTAGCCTCATAGTTGAATCGGGAATCGGACCACGGGATCTTAACTCAGGATTTAACCCCTCATTTATCCTCTCATTCTCTTGTTTTTAACATCCTCTCCTCTTTGCCATGCAATGCTTGTACATGTATCACATTCCTCATCCGAATTGAATCTGAAATCCGGAGGAATTTTATCACGTTTATCAAATTAAATATTTTTCTGCTCATCTTTGCTAACAGTTGAAGTGTCGCCAAATATTTTCTTCTTCTGGCGTTGGAATTTAGTGACATATTTGGGACGTTTGTACTTTTCAACTACCGGGTCTTTCACTTTGTAATCCGACGTCATTCCATTACTTATACAATATTTCTAAGACGTCCATTCGGCTTTTTTGGTTTCAAAAATAGTGGTTTGGAAATTAGAAGCTGAATTTACATCCTTCAATAGTACTTCAACTTCTTTCTTTTTCTTGCGAGCTTTCAAATTTTCAAGAACATAGTTTTTCGTCCCACCAATATCCGTTACTTGCGTGTAAATTTTGTTCAGTTGACCGCTTTTCTCATCAAATAAACATTTAAACTAACATTCAGTTTAGAAATTGTTCAGCTCTTATAACTCTTCGTCAATAACGTTTCCATATTTGTCCAAAACTTCGATCAGCTTAAAATATGTTTCTCTTACAGGCATGATTTTGTTTTTTTTAGCAAATAATGGTAGGCCTATCAATCATATGAATAACAAACATGCTAGCTATTAAGTGAAACTAGTCCAGCCTTGAAAACATAAGTGGTGTTAAGGAATCATAGTAATAATTTCAAAATTGTATAGCACTCCAACAATATAGTAGGCCTATGTCTCACTGGGTTTGCTTCACAGCACACAAAACACAGCTCACTGCCAGCTCCTTCACACACACACACACATACACACACGCGCGCGCACACACACACACACGCAGACGCACAACTCACAATTCACTAAAATATTTTACCAAACTTATATTATTTAGTTGTGTTTTAAAAAGTTTGAAATTAGAACACATTCGAGCATTTAATAACATTTGGTTCCCGATTACTGGAGCATCATGCGACAAAAACACTTTTCCACAAACTGGTTCTAGTTGTGGGTGCTAAGAGACATGAAAATGAACTCATGCATTGATTATGTATGTATAGGCAATATAGAAGTAGTTTCTGGGTGGTACTTACTAATATATCATTCCCATTAAATAAAACACCAACCATACCGAATACACTTGACTAACTTTTATGTCAAAATGGTCAACATAGACATCACCAAATTAATTAACTTTTGTTGGTTTAATCCATTTTATTGTGCCTTTACGAAACATTATTTAATAATTTTTCAAAACATTACCAAATACCTTCTCAAAATATTTTTAATACCATTTTAAAATACTTTTCAAAAACTACAGTATTTTTCAAAAATACTCAATATTACCGCCTCAAAATATTGTGTATAATACCGTTTCAAAATACTATTCAATATCCTTTAAAGATGTTCCTTAGCACCAATTCAAAATACTCTTTAACACTTTTAACATAACATTTTTTGAAAATATTATTTCATACCTTTTGAAATATTGTGTAATGCCAATTCGAAACAATCCTTGATGCCATTAACCCTTTTACGACCAAATAATGATTGTCATAAGAACTGAAATACCTTACAGCTTCCATTGGAAACAACATTTATTCACTGTACCATATGGTACATTGGGCGTAAATTGGTTAATAAACTTTCAAAATACTGTAATCCTTAATACCATTAATGAATTTTCAAAATAAGCTTCAATATGTTTAGTTTTCAAAATATTTTCAATACTTTTTAAAATGTTTTTTAATACTTTTATAAAAAAGTTTTAGCCGACTGGTCTTGAATTTGTTATAAAGTGTTTTGTGAATTATAATATCGAATGTTTTGCTAATGTTATCAAAACATACAAATTCACTATCTTTATATTTATATTTTATGTTTCTTTTGATATTTAAAGAACCCAAATGGTGACTGTAATTTGAAGATGAAAGTGTTTATTACTTGTACAATTTTGTCATATAGTATATAGCTATAATATAGTATATAATATAGTATATAGCTATATTGCTACCGTGCTACATTTAAATAGAAATACGTTCATACCAATAATTAATTATTATATTACACATGAATCAATTAACCCAATTTCTTAGTAATTAAGTGTGCAAATTACGTTGACAGAAAATGTAGAAAATTATTTTTATACAATAATATTTTACATTAAAAATAAATTAAGTTAGAAGTAAGGTAAAACTTTAACAGAAAAAAATCAAATTTGTTAAAGGTCCAGAACATTTGATTGTGCTAAGCTTACCCTGGCTTGGAGGATAGTGCCACATATCGGCTGCATATCCTTGGGGTACACATAATACAATAATAATACAATAAAATAATAATAATAATAATTATAATTATTTTTCAGATGATGTTTTCGACCAACAAAAGATTTTTTTTTGCATTCATCGGTTTTTTTGTTTTGTTTTGTTGCATCGGCGAAACCAACGGAAGAAGAAATGGATTCACCAAAAGTGAGTTTCTCGTTTTATAAAAAAAAGTTAAAAAATGAAACATCAATATTTTACCTGACATTAAAGACGTAAGATGCTCAACTCAAGAATTTTTGATGAAGAAATTTAGAACTCGAGTTGCCAGAAACTTGCAGCAAAAATGGTGCCAGATACCTCAATATAATTGGTTTATCTATGCGATTTCAATGTATTTTTTAGTTTAGGGAATATTTTTGTTAATACTTATGTTTTAAAATTTATTTTTTGTATAAAACTTATATATAATCACGTATAAACGTTTGATTTACAATATTGAATATACTTCATTACAAAATATTCTTTTGTTATTGATTATAGGCTTACAAAAAAACAGATGATTTGCATTGGCTTCTACGGAAAATATCTTGAAAGACTTTAACCCTATAACGCCCATTGGATCTTTTAAGTGACGTTTAAAAAAGCTTATTTTCAATGCAAACATTGTTGTGTTAACGATCTTATGACATAAGTAATTCGGGTGTTATAGGGTTAAATGTGTTTGGGACATATCTTCGCAAGATTCGTTTATGAAGACTAACTTACATTGAACTGCAGCAAACATTGTATTCTCTGAGATGTTGTATTCAATGACGATTAGGGTTGGCGAATAAATATATAAAAATACGTTTTGGTGATGTGATGTTTTAACTTTTATAAGACAACTAGAGTTCCATTTATCGCTAAAACTTAAAATATTTGTTTTGGATTAGTTTTACTCACTCCATAAAAAAAACTTTTATGCACAGTTTATGCAGATCAAATCATTCAAGTTAAGTACACTGTTCGATCCATAATCTTTTCATTGCCATTCAACATTGCTCAGGTTTGATGTAAAATGGGCATACGTAAAAAATATCTTGTTAAATGGTCAATTAACAGGTGGTTCAGAAAGAATTGTCAATTTTTGCTATACTAGTTTTATAAAAAAAATACAGGACCTTCCTTTCTTTGGAAATTCTTGACAAATGCTTGTTTTTTTCTGCGTAAAGATATTCTTGCTTCGGCAAGTTGTAAATTTATACAATTTTTGGTCCTCTATCTTAGATTTATCGTTTCGGTTCTTAGATGTGATGAAAAGTACATATTTTTCTGTAGATTTTGTAAATTAAAATATAAAATAGCTTATACGTCTTGCAACGTAAGTATAGCGAAACATTACAAACTTTATATGTTTGCAATAACTTACTTGAAGACTTGTTGTACAGCAAACCACTAATGCATCTTTTGGGCTCGCATTGCAAGGTTTGTGTCTATTATTCAGTCTCTTGTTTGCAGATAAAAAAGTAGTTTCAATTTAATTGGACCAAACTAGTGTAATTAATTTGATTAATTTGCAAAGCCATCATTAAAATAAAGCTTTTAAAAAATAAACAAAGATAACAAATATTATAAGCCTCGTAATTGAAATAACCATTTTATCTGAAAATTGAAAATGTGTAATCCACATGGATGGAAATTTCCATCGAGTTACATAAACTGAAATGTTTGCTATTACGACTGTAGTAGTACACGTGACTTATGTAAGATACATGAGCGCAACGTCGACATGTGTCCTTTGGTGAAGAGAGACATGTGCACCTATTTTTGGTACACATGCGCACCTGTTTTATGTGCACACATGTGCACCTGTTTTATGTGCACACGTGTACCGTGTGCACCGTCTCTCTGTTTACAGTTTACTCTTTTCTCCGTTTTCGTTACAGCAACAACTTCTTTTTTCATTTGTGTTATTAAATATTGATCTTTTGAAATGTTATAAAATTTATGTTTTTAATATTGAATAACTTTTATGGTTTATGGGTACGATAAAGTTTAACATTTTTTGTAATATTTTCATTGGATTTTAATCAATTCATCCTAACGGTTATACATACATTTATACAGATGAGAAATATAAACTTGTTTCTTTATTTTCACATAGTAGTTTAACATTGAAATAAGTTTTCGCCATCGTAATGGTACATTCTTCTAAATTAGTACAGCTACAACATTCATTTTTCGAGTTTTATTTGTATAACATTTAAATGACAAAAAGGTTTCGTGGAGATACGGCTACATTGTTTTTTAGTTTGAGGAGCGAACTGATCATATAAAAATATTTTTTCACATTTATAGCTAAAAAATCAAAAATAATAACCACATAAGCTTTTAATTTGCTATTATAATTAGTATAAAAAGAAAACAAAAAAAATAAAGCTACGTATCAATCAAACGATAAAGTTAGAAATACTTTTTGAATTTTTCATAACTAAAACATCAAAAGATTTAATTAATTTGCACTAAAAATTGTACTAAAATTTGTACTAAAAGATTTAATTAATTTGCACTAAAATTTGTACTAAAATCTGTACTAAAAGATTTAATTAATTTGCACTAAAGTTTAAGGTTAAGTTAAATAGATCTCCTCTAAGGGCTACAAACCTTCAATAAAAAATAACATTGTTCAAATTATACCAACATCATTAGAAAGCATTACATTATTTTGAAAATGTTAAATGAAATACAAAATTGGATAATTTCTTAGTTACATATCTCATTTATTATTTTATCTACAAAATATTGAAATTACAATAAAGTATTTAATTATTTTTTGAGAACTTAATAAATCCAAGGCCAATTTATGACTGCAAAAGAGAATGTCAAAGTGAAAGACAACTTTTTGGAACTTACCTAGATGCCATAGTTGCCCTCTTCACTTTTGAAATCTTTATTCATAAGATAAAATGTCTTAAGAATCATTTAAATAAAATAACATAACCTAACCAGGTTTGTTCTATCTTATATTATTCTATCTTATTCCAAGCTACCCTAACCTACCCTAACCCAACCTAACCAAACTTAACTTACCCAAATATAATCTAACCAAACATAACCTAACCGCACATAATATAGCCTATTCTGTCACAACCTAACCTACCCTTGTCTACCATAACCAAACATAACCTAACCACACATAATATAGCCTATTCTATCACAACCTAACCTACCCTAGTCTACCATAACCAGACATAACCTAACCACACATAATATAGCCTATTCTATCACAACCTAACCTACCCTAGTCTACCATAACCAAACATAACCTAACCGCACATAATATAGCCTATTCTATCACAACCTAACCTACCCGTGTCTACCATAACCAAACATAACCTAACCACACATAATATAGCCTATTCTATCACAACCTAACCTGCCCTAGTCTACCATAACGAAACATAACCTAACCGCACATAATATAGCCTATTCTATCACAACCTAACCTAACCTAACCTAACCTAACCTAACCTAACCTAACCTACCCTTGTCTACTATAATCTAACTCAACCTAACTTAATTTAATCAAACATGTCCTTGTGACTGAACATTATAATCGTAAAGATAAAAAGATTATTTAATCATCAATCTTTACGTTTTACACCATATTATCTGAATGAATTAGTTCCCTATTCGATAGCAGACTCGCAGAAACTTTAATTTCTCGAGAAGAAAAGAGGACAACATGAATGTGAGATTGTTTTGATAAATACATTTTAATCCACAATCTATGGGATGAAGCAGATAAGGTTTAATTAAAAAATGTTCATTTAAATTCTTCTTTTTTCTTATCTTCTTTGGTTCGCATTGCAGTTGATTAAAATATGAATGCTTGCATCTGCACGGCCATCCTCCAGACATGTGATCTGCTTGCAAATCTTTGGCAAGCAGATTCAATCATTGTATTTCATTGGTGTTGTTGTTGTTGTTGTTGTTGTTGTTGTTGTTGTTGTTGTTATTCATATTGTTGGTGGTGATGTTGGTGTTGTTGTTTTTTTTTGTTGCTGTTTTTGTTGTTTGTTTGTTTGTTGTTGTAATTTAAACGTTGGTGTTGTTGTTGTTATCCATGTTGTTGGTGGTGATGTTGGTGTTGTTGGTTTTTTTGTTGTTGCTGTTTTTGTTGTTTGTTTGTTTGTTGTTGTAATTTAAACGTTGGTGTTGTTGTTGCTGTTGCTTTTGTTGTTGGTACGTTTGTTGCTGTTAATTGGAAATTGTATGCTTTTGTTTTAGTTCTTTTGTTACGTGATCGTTGTTTGTTTTATGGTTTTTCATAGATTTTATAGTTGTTGATATTTTTTGCAAAAGCACGAGCTTGTCAGGTTATACCTGAGTTTTTTCCCATCTTTATTGTGGAGCGATAACGAATAAATTACTACAAGATTGCTGAAAGTTTTTTATAATTTTTTTTCCTGAATTTCGTGTTTTCTAGAGTTTTTTATTTCCAAAAAATGTTATTTGAGCGACGTTACTTGATCGTAGATTTCTTAATCATTTATTAATCAACTTTAAACACTTATGATTTATATTGTATGCACCATTTAAAGAAAGATCTCACCAACTAAATTGTGGTAAAATTTGTACTGTGTCATAACTATCAATTATTATATACAAAACTGAAATGTAAGAAACTATTGATTTTTTTTGCATAATATTTATTTCATTTATTTAATGATCAACTTTAAACATTTATGATTTGTATTTTATTCCATTATTAAAATAAAATATAACTCATAGTAAGAAATTACAAGTATTAATAACATTAATATATTATTTTTCCCATACAACTTTAATGTTGTCACAATGTTATCACAACGTTATTATAACGTTACTTTAAAAAAAATTTATACAACGTTGTGTTTTGCAAACATTTTGGCATTGGAATT
>JARUHE010314072.1:0-11841 GCA_031471125.1 Archaeomysis grebnitzkii | reverse complement strand
TATATATATATAATTTTACTCTTTGCATGTTAAACGTTTTAAGTCTTATGTGCCTTAAAAGTGGGTTCTTCTTAATTTATGTTTTGTGTGGGCTTATCGTGGACCCTGGAGCTGGGGTGCTCATTCGGTCAACAATATCAGCAGCGGAGGTCCAAAACGTAGAAAAACTGAATTTAATAACGCTGGCTATTGTGGAATCCCACGGGCTAGCACCTATAGGGAGGACTCTAGCAATGGGGAACACCATGAAGAGGATCTCCACGATGAGGACGCCAACGAGGTGGAATCCTACAGGGAGGAACTCCACGAGAATGGTCCTGCAGGGAGGGTTCCCGCGGGATGAATTCTGCTGGCGGGAACCTACGGGGATGAACCCCAGCTAACCCGCTGGCACGTCCTTCGACGACCGCAGCTCAAACTCTTCTTCTTAATTTATAAAATGTATTTAAAACTTAAAATAATCATAATACTTGTTGGTTAAATGAAATATGAGACAAACAGAATTGTTCTTGTGTTAAAATTAAATTTTTTGTATTTGGGTTAATATTGATAAGCATTGGTAAGAAAAACAACACAAAATATTAAGCACACAAACAAAATTCAAACCAATACAAATCAGATTTAAAAAGTTACATTTTTTGTTATAAAAATGTTGAAACAGCTTTATGATACGCGAAAGTAGCTAAACGCTGATAAAGTAAAGTGAATTGCAAATTCACCAAAGTGTGAACACAAAATTCAAATAAATACGAAACTAACATTAAGAACATTACTTCTTTATTTCTTACAATATTAAAACAATTTTATGATAGGATAAGACAAGTAGCTAAGAATTACTGAACCCAAAAACAATTTTATAATTTAATTTCCAAGAAACGTTACAAGTTTATTTTTTTTAAACATCATAACAATTTTATTATATGAGAAAATAGCTAAATATTGGTTAAAAGTAACTCAAAGCTATTAAACACTGAAACAAAATTCAAATATGTAAAAACTTATGTTGAAAAAGTAAAAATAAACAAATAATTTTTGACTTTTTATGGTGTTGAAATAGACTTGATTGAAACCAATCAAAAGGGTCCTCCAGTTTGAATTATTTAGTCATTTCTAAGACAGAGATTTCACAAACATGTCCTTCAATGAATGTCCTGCAGCAATGACATGCAATGACATGCAATGACATGCAATGACATGCAATGACATGCTAACCAACATTGCAAAACTAAACTTGTATCCAAACTTTCTGATTGAGTCATTGACAGTCGATACATTTTGGTTCAACATTATTTCTCATGTTAACTGAAGGGTCTTTCAAATAACAATAAAACTTGTGACTAAATTATTTATAAATATTTATTTTATAAAATTCCAACTATCTTTGGTACATTATTGGTCATGTTTGAATTGAACTGTACAGCTGTAAAATTCTAACTGTAGTTTTATTTGAGATCGAGACTTTTTTAAATTAAATTTATATTTCTATGGCGGCTATTTTAAAGAAGTTGTTTACTAAAGAGACTTAAGAAAAGAGTAAAGGATAACTGTAATGTTGAAAGGTAAACCGTTTATTTTGCAAATAGCAAAAACACTTTTAAATTACATATTTTAAAAACCGAAGTTGATGGTAATATACAAAAATGCAGGTGAAGCACACATGAGGTTGAAGTTAACAAAAAATTAAGTGAATTAGATATGATGAAATTTGTTTATAAATTATTTAACGACATGTGTTTGGTATTATGGCTGAGAAAGATTTATTTGAAATGGTCAAATAGAAGATACATAATCGCATTTGTAAAAGTGATTCACCTGGTTTCAGGAAGGAAAAGTATTTCAGACAGAGATTGTTCAAAAAGTTTAGTGTAGTGAGAATTAAACGATGTGATTGAAGATGCAGCATTGGAATATTAAAAAAATTGAAAGATGATTCTAAACGGAGGACACTAGCTAACATATCTTAAAAATACCAGTGATTGCACTGTGAGAAGAATTTTCCAAATTAAATATGCTTGTGAATTTTCTATACCAAAACTATTTTTGTCAGGAAATTGAACTGAAGTGTACTTTCAAATACTTAATTATTTTTTTTATAAAAATAAAACAAATGTGTATACGATTAAGGTTAAATACTGAAATATAATCTTCACCATAGCTTGTACCTGGGCATTGGTAGAGACTCATATTCTTATGACGCTGGTATTAGTCAGCTTCAGGGGGACATTAGCCAGTTGTACTTGGTGGCTTCTTCAGGGGGACATTAGCCAGTTGTACTTGGTGGCTTCTTCTTGGGGATTATTCTTTTGGAAAGAAAAATGTGCCTGCCACAGGTTCTCAAGATTGTTTATTGATACACCTCCACCTGGTGTCTTCACTGTTGGCGACCATCAGCTCCACGGCAGCACTATACACCGGGATTTGGGAGTGACTGTGGATAATGGACTGAAGTTCCATGATCATATAGCATCGATTATGGCTAAGGATGGAGGTGTAGCCTCGTATTTAATTAGAGGGACACTTAAAAGAAGACTACCTTTCATGTTGGCCATCTACATTGCCCATGTGCATCTCCTGATGGAAATTGCATTGTCGCCGCTGTAGTTCACGGGATATGCAGGATATTTCAGACGTTTGGAGGGAATTTAGAGAATGTGGAAAAGGCAGGTCTTGGAGTTGGAGGAGTTGCCATGCTCTGTTCGTTTGTGGAGCCAAAACCTGTGTACAATGAGGGGTTGTCTCATTAGGGTTAATCTGATCCGGGTATGGAAGATAATGAGCGGCAGTGTTCCGTCTCTTTGTGGCCTTTTGAGGATCCACCTCGCCAGGGTAACAGGGGCCACAGTAGAAAAATTAATGTCTTTGGACACAACACAGATGTTCGGGGCCGATGTTTTGCATACACAAGTGTTTACCCTATGGAATGGTCTGTCGGAGTTTGTTGGAACCGCACCTCCGTTTGTCACATAGCTTGTGACATTTAAAAATAAATTAAATTCTGCTCTTGATGATCTCTTGTAGAGTACTTGGAATGATTGAACATCATTTAAAACACTAACACAATCCCATCTCTTAGATAGTCGAAGATGTTAGGCACAAAACTGTACTTTTGGCAACTGCAGTCTCTCTTTCCGCAAAAGGAACAAAGATCCAATTGATGGGACAATTGTCAATTTATTTAGCTTTGAATGCGGCGACAATACATTTTTTTATCGTTTTGCTCGAGTTTTGGTTGCTGTTTCTTTTTTGTTTTTGTTTGTTAGTTTTTACATTTGTTGGAATACGGTTGTGTTTTTTTTATTTGTTTAATTTTATGTTTATTAATTTGTTTATGTCTTCATTTGTATGTTTGTTTGCTTAATAACATAATATTTTACTTAATTTTGTTAAGATTGAATGTCATTTTGTGCAATCTGACAAACTTTAAATGTTGGTGCGACTTGCTGTAGAATGTGTAATGTCATTCCCGAGGCACAATGCCAGCGAAAGTAGCGTTTTTTCACGGTGATAATTTTTGCCGTCATCGTTACAACCCTGGTGGTGGTCTTTAGGGTGATTATGAGCCACCCATCAGTTAAATAAGTTAAATTAGTTATATTGACCAACTCATTTTTAGTACCAATACTAAAATTATTGACTTTTAATTTTAGACATTTTTCAATAACAAACTGACTTGCAATATAGACGCCAGTTAAAACCATTTGAAAATGCTGTTCAAAATTTTCTAATAGTAAAAACTTTTAGCAGTGTTTCACTTATAGATTTAATATCAACATGTCATTAAAATAATAATTCAGCACATTCAACCAACCAAAATATGTCCGCTGCGTATCCTACGGTACACATGACCTTATGTGGGTGTTACTGAACTTTTTTGGAAGCACCATATTGTTTGGTTGCAGCTACTTTTTTAAAACCCAAATTTTGATGTGGGTGTTACTAAGGTTTCTATATGAAGCTGAACAGAGATTGGTTAAGTACGGTTGGACACGCTATTTAAAAGCCCAATATCTTATGCATCTCACCTGGATATTGTTCGTTGCAACACGTGTACCATCGCTCGTTCCGGATGGCAGGCACCTCCATGATGTCCCACTCAACCGAGGGATAATAGTCCCCCAGATAGATGCCATATGGCACCTTGTTCCCTCCGCCCCCTCGTTGGTCCAAGTGCTTCAGGTCGATCTGAAAGATAAGCCGTTGTTTGTTTTGAGAGGAAAATAAGTGTTGACAGTTCTTAAGGGATGCAGATAATTAAGAGAATCAATATTAGTGATCTCACTTATTATATATTACTCATCATTTAAAATTGTTGCTAAACAGTACCTACCCACAATGAAAGTTGTGCATGAAAAGTTAATAGAAATATGCTAAGAAATAAATCACCAAATAAACTGAATCGTGTTTCGATTATCAACATTTATTTGTGGCTATCACTGTCTGAAACAAAGCATTTATCGAAATAAAATCATTTGAATAAACATAAAATAAAATATTAATGTTTGTGCATATCCCTCCAAACAATAAATTACAAATATGACAGCGAAGAAATTTTTCAATAAAGTCAAAAATAATTTGTCAAATGTAAGATAAATTTTGCTCATTTCTCTTGTGAAAGCATCCTTCAACTTTATTTATAGATTTACGCATGAATGTAAATTTGTTGACAATACTATTATTACTTTATACATTATTTATACCAAAAGATTCAACATTTATTACTTTATTGTTGTTTTTTAGTTATTAGGAATATTATTTTTGTTCTTATTATTTTATTCTTTTTTCAAGAAATTTGATGCAAGTTACATTGTGTGACCAAATAAGAAACTGAATGCTGAGTACTTTTTAGTTTGCGACGTGGCAGTTTAAAAAGATGTTCATTTGGAAACTTGAAAACTTTTATGACATAGCTATTAATGTTATCGTATTAATTATTAAGTTTTTTCACTTTTTCGCAAAAATATTACAACAGTACAAAGGTTTTGGTTACCTCACAGTGTTCACAAATATCTTTAAACTCATTAATAAACTTCATTACTGTTGTTCTTTATCTTTAAATCTGGATGCCAGTAAGAAATTAAGGTTTCCTGCAAAAATTTGTTCAAAAGAATATTGCTGAATATGCTATATTTAGTCTTAAGTTGGAATTTTGAGAGCCCTACAATCATTATGCATTGCATCTTACACGATTACTTTACATTTGTATTAAATGTGTATGCAATTCAATTCAATAATATTTGTTTATAGACATTTAATATTGTTTATAGACTTTCAATGTTGTTTATTGGCTTGTAATATTGTTTATAGACTTGTAATGTTGTTTATAGACATTTAATATGATTTATAAGCTTTTAATATTGTTTACAGACTTTTAATATTGTTTATAGACTTTTAGTATTGTTTATAGTCAAATAAAACCTTCGTTATATACAAATGTTTGTTTAGCGAAAGCATACGAAAATATATATGTTGCAGGTTTGTAAGTAACTTAGCTTTAACTAACTTAAACTTAAGTTTCACCTTTGGTATAAATCATTTCCAACTCTTGCTTTTCAATATATTTACACACTGATAACACTTGACTAGCTTTTATGTTTAGGATAGACAAAATTGACTAATCTTTGTTAACAGTGCATACTTTTTTATTAACTTAATCAAATTGTATTACATTATAACAATGTGATACGATTTTGATTGAATGAATAGATAGTTAACCAAATCAACCAAAAAGATGCACTGTTAACAAAGGTTAGTCAGTTTAATGATCTCAATATTGACTATCTTCGACATAAAAGTTAGGCGAGTGTTTTCAGTGCAGGTTTTGCTCACATTTAAACATACAAAAAATCGTATTAAGAAATTTCGAGTAAATAGTTAAACTGAACAACAATTCAATATATTGAATAGTGAACTAAATTTTATTGTAGTCACACTATGCAGGAAGGATTGTTGTCGAACATGAGTGCTCTGTCAGAATTTATGTTTGCCTTGTCTGTGATTTCCAATGATACATCTTTGCAGCATGTCTACGTTATCGCCACGAAGGGCCATTTTACCATTGATAATTATCTTTGTTTATCATTGGAATTTAAATACAATTATAACCTAAAAAGTTATCTGAAAATACAAATGATAGTTTTTATTTTTTTAAATGCATATATATTCAACTATAAATATCTATGAAAAGCTCCCCAAAAAACGTTTTTTTCCAGTTGGATCTATGTGTATGTTTAGCAACCGACTATACACCAATGATAATGATACGCACAGATAATGCAAAGATAAAACATATAATTATATATGCCAAGCAGATAATTGCTTAGAAGTCACATTTCAGATGTCGTCGTCGTCGTCGGTGGAGGTGTTAGACAATGACTTAAACTCTTATGAGCCATCAATAATTTCTTCTTTTATTTTGTATAGTTTTATTTTTATTTTTAATACATTAATTTAAATTTTAATTCTATTTTTAATAAATTAATTGAAATTTGATTTCTATTTTTATTTTATTACTTGACCAAAGACTGTTCAAAAAATCTGGTCACGTTTTCGTTCGATTTATACACCAATAGATTGTAAATGAAGTGTGAAGTATTTAAGGTGATCGTTTGATTAAATGGTGTCCTCCAACTTTTCCATTGACGTTTATAATGAAGGACTTCAAAAACCTTAGAAAAACTTTGTTTTGTTTTGGATTAACAAGAAACATTAATGAATATTTTCTTATTGTTAATGCTCTTTGTGGTTAAAGTTTTATACAAAGCTATGGAACTGTCTTGAGATTCTCGGACAGGTAAATAACGTGATATACTGTATTTTGCCAGACATCCGTATTAACCATTCGCGGCTCATATGGACGAATTCGTCCTAAAAAAGGATTTATTTCAATAACAATCTCAATATCTTAGTCATGACAGTAGAGTGTTGACATTTTGCATATTAGTAAACCCAAGTTCCATAAAAGATGACAAAAAGTTGATCCACAAAAGTAAACATTTATTGAATCTTAATTTAAAAACTTTTACAAGGATACATTTTCGTCCCGAAATTCATAAAGGAAGCGACGTGCTTCAACATTTTTTCCAACAATCAAACATTTTAAAAATACTGCAAAAACTATAAAAAATATCGAGATAAAGTTTTATTTATTTTCTGATTCTATTTCTTCTTTTTAAACAATTTTTTTTCTTTCAGTTGCTCAATTGTTTTTTATTTTACTTTTCTTTTACGAATTTTTCAATACTTTTGTTTATTTTAGCTGTTAGGAATTTTGCAGAAATAAAAGTTTTTTTCTTACTTAGTTTGTATGATTCAACAAGGGAACCCGAAAGATAAAACAATGCACGGTGTATATATACAACACCAATAATTGAATTTGGTTCCTTTTGTTATCGGCGGTATAATTTTAGAATAGTTTTCAAAATTACACTAAAAAAATTAATAATAAATGCTAGTTTATTTCAGATCTTAACATTTTTTAAGTTAATGAATTCCTTCAAATATTCAAAGAATAATTTATTACAGACCTAAAAGAACTTTACTTTGCTCATTGTGTTTTTATTACCAGTTTTTATCATCATTTATGTTAAAACTTTTTTCAAATGTAAAATACTTTCATTTAATTTATATTGTATTACTTTTAATGTTGCATTTAATTTTATTGTTCGCGTTCAATATAAAATATACTATTTGACTAGGTTAAAAGTATATGAGATCATCTATACCTATTTGTTCAATTATATAATAAATAGGTTTGCATTACAAGCAAACAATCAGATAACATGTTTAATATATTTGAATTTATTTGGAAATAAATTATCTCAATGAACGTTAATCTATTTAGACATGTATAGGTAGCTTCCTTAGCACCCAAATGAAATCCCACAAATTTATCTCGGTAAACAAACCCATTCAAATTTACACCTGTAAACTAACCTATCCACATTTACAAACGCAAGCAAACCTATCCACATTTACACACGGAAGAAACCAATCCACATTTCCTCCCGCAAGAACATCTGAATTTAGACTCGCAAGCAAACCTACTCATATTTACACCCGCAAGCAAACTCATCCACATTTAGACCCGCAAGCAAACTCACCCACGTTCAGCCCTAAAAGGGAAACCCATCCATATTTACAGTCACAAGCAAACCTATTCACATTTCCATCCACAAGCAAACCTATCCACATTTCTACTCGCAAGAAAACATTAAAATTTACATCCGCTAACAAACCTATCCAAATTTACACCTACAAAAAACTATCCATAGTTATACCTTCAAACAAACCAATCCACATTTACACCCGCAAACAAATCCATCCACATTTACACCCGCCAACAAACCCATACACCTTTACACCTGCAAAAAACATCCACATTTACACCCCACACACAAGAAAACCTGTCCACATTTACACCCTCAAACAAACACAGCCACATTCACACCCGCAAACAAACCCATCCACATTCACACCCAACCAACAAACACAATCACATTTACACCCGTAGACCGACCCCTTCACATTCACACCCCCAAAAAACAGATCTCACCTGCAGTCCATCGTATGTCCATGACCCAAACTTCATGAAACATTTCTGCTGGTCGAACGGGAAGTATCGGACGTCGATCTCACAAGAGGACTTAAAGATGGCGGGCGGCGACCATCGCACGTTGCCTGAGTGGTGGAGCACCGCCTTCGTCATCGTCGTCACGATGTACTCGCCGTCCGCGCTGCAAGGGGATAAAGATGAAGAGATTGGTGACGTCATCACATGCATTCAATATCGGCCAAACTTTTAGTAAAGCTTAGCAATTGTTATCAAAATGAGGGAAGACGGTATATTTTCGGGGCCAGTACTACGAAAAGTTGATCCACCTAGAGCATTTCCCCACATTTTGTTAAATTTTTACCATGAACTCATGCAGTGCCAAGGTTCACACTCCTTTCATGTTCTTGAAATTTAGTATGTACAATTGTATTCACTAAAATCAAACTTCAAATTTCAGATCAACCTAATCTTTCATTTCAACGTTATGGCCCTTCAAAGATCAAGAATTGGGGAAAGAGTTATCCACATTTTGTAAAATGAATATCTCAACTCATATACAAGATAGACAAATTATTCAATATGCATTCAAAAAATAGTTAGGCAATGCTTATCTTAGATTGTATATATAGTTAAGATTATTATAAAAGTTAAATTATAACTATTTTCACTGAACTCACTAACCCTCAAATCTTTCAGAAGTTTTTTTTTATTTAATTGACTATGCAGCTGTAACCAAGCTAATCTAAGGACTAGTCAGAATGGAGTTGGGAGGAGTTCTCTCAAAGTAATCTTGACTTTTCACAAGAAAATTTAGAGTGGACAGCATTCATCTGTATATTAGTTATATTCAAGAAAATCCAATACATTTGGCCATGCATATATTTAATTTCCAATGTACCTTAGCCAGTAAGCCAAAATGTAGAGAATATAAGAGTTTTTGTGCATTTAAAATTTTTTATACACACCTAAAGGTTATAAAACCAAATGTGAAATAACAATCCTAAACCTGTTGGATAGATGTATATAATTTCTTTGTTCAGCCTTCTCAAAACTAAAAAAGAAGAACGTTTTGTTTCAAAAATAATAAAGAACGTTGTCATTTAAAAAAATTGATACATTTGATTTCCTACCTCGGATTTTTAGTTTTCATGCAGCATATACCATAAAAAACAAATTAATCTCAAGCGAACTGAGATTTGCACGATCATAATTTTAAATTAAAAATATGAGGACAGAAAGTGTTCGTTTGAAAAAACTTGATTAAATGGATGCTGGGAACTCTTCTCCGTTTAACAACTTAAATATTCAAAACTATTTTAAAATTGATTTCATCTGAATTGTATATCATGTGTTAGCTAATTATTGACCAATTACCATTATTATGCATTATGACCAACAAAATTCTAACAAATTACAATAAAAGAATTATAACAAATTACAATAAAACATTTATAAATAATTAAAATAAAATAATAATAATAAAATGCAATAAAATAATTAGAATAAATTACAATATAAGAATTATAGCAAATTACAATACAATAATTCCATTAAAATACAATAAAATAGTTACAATAAAATGATTACAATAAAATATTTATATTTATAAGAAATTAAAAGAAAATATTTTTAATAAATTAAAATACAACATTTATAATAAATTACAATAAAACATTTATAATAAATTAAAATAAGACATTTATAATAAAATACAATAAACGAATTATCATAAAATACAATAAAATATTTAATATAAATTAAAATAAGACATTTATAATAAAATACAATAAAATAATTATAATAAACTAAAATAAAACATTTAAAATAAATTAAAAGAAAAACATTTATAATAAACTACAACAAAATAATTATAATAAATTACAATAAAACATTCAATATAAATTAAAATAAGACATTTATAACAAAATACAATAAAAAAATAATTATAATAAACTAAAATAAAACATTTAAAATAAAATAAAATAAAAATAGTTATAATAAAATACAATAAAGCATTTATAATAAAATACAATAAAATAATTATAATAAATTAAAATTAAACATTTAATACAAATTAAAATGAAACATTTATAATAAAATACAATAAAATAATTATAATAAAATAAAAAAAATCATTTAAAATAAAATAAAATAAAAATAATTATAATAAAACACAATAAAACATTTATAATAAAATACAAAAAAATAATTAAAATAAATTAAAATAAAATGTTTATAATAAAATACAATAAAATAATTACAATAAACTACAATAAAATAATTATAATAAATTAAAATAAAACATTTATAATAAAATACAATAAACTAATTACAACAAACTACAAAAAAATAATTCTAAAAAAAATCTCACTTGTTGTAAAGGACAATGTCGGGCAACCAAATGACTTCGCTGGGGACATAGAGCTCCGTGACTCCTCCGTACTCCTCAGGATACCATTTGAACTTGTGATCTCGCCACTCCTGTCGAGATAAACATTTAACCCTTTAACACACCATCAGTTTTGTTTTAATATTAACTTATATTTAAATAACATTGAATATAACCCTTTAAAACACCATCGGTTTTGATTTAAGACTAACTTATGGTTAAATAACATTGAATATAACCCTTTAACACACCATCGGTTTTGCCTTTAATATTAACTTATATTGAAATAACATTAAATATAACCCTTTAACACACGATCGGGCTTACTCTTAAGACTAAATTATATTTAAGTAACATTGAATATAACCCTTTAACACATCATCGGTTTTGATTTAAGACTAACTTATATTTGAATAACATTAAATATAACCCTTTAACACACCATTTGTTTTGCTTTAAGACTAACTTATATTTAAATCACATTGAATATAACCCTTTAACACACCATCGGTTTTGTTTTAAGACTAATTTGTATTAAAATAACATTGATTATAACACTTTAACACTCATTTCTATACTATAATGAAAATAACTGGCTGCGCAATGTATATATATTTAGTTTTATATATATATATATAGGTGTTTTGTTTCCACAATAATAAAATTGTTTCTTTAGAGAAATTTATTTTACTTAAAACAAAGTACGTTTCGGGGGCTGAAAAAGGTGAGTATTAGGTACTTTCTTAAATGAAATACTATTCCATAAAAAAGTAATCTTATTAGTATGGAAACAAAACACTTCTATCTTTAAAAATTATATATATATATATATATATATATGTATTATGTTTCTTGCATGGACGTTATGCACATAGGTGTTGCGGCCATGAACGTAAAATGG
>JARUHE010314061.1:0-11841 GCA_031471125.1 Archaeomysis grebnitzkii | reverse complement strand
GAAGGAATAAGTGAAATGAGCAAAAACACGGTTTAGTGTATGAAATAACATCAATTATTACTAAAAAAAAACAAAAAAAAAACTAATTTAATGACAAAAAAAGTGGTGCCAAATGAATTTTTTTGAATTCAGGGAGTTCAAGAAATTTTGATAAATTGAGTCCTTTAGCGCATAGTGGGTGAATAAAATAAGTTGAAGTGTTTAATACATTATTAGTTGTTTAATACACTTATTAGACAGTTTATTTTTTAAGAAAATATATATACTAAACTGAAGAAAAATAAGCTACCTTAGATATATTTTTCACAAAAGTTGAATCCTTTAGCATTTTATTTTTAAAAATTGATTCAATGAGTTCTTGAATTAATTGATCTTATTTGGCACATTGAATTAGTAGGTTGTTGTCTTTCTTTGGCCTTGCATTTATGTGGAAGCATAATAATTGAATAATATATATAAATAATAAAGAACAATAAAAAATTATAATAACTAAATAACAAATAAAACGAATATTACATTAATAATAACAACATAATTCCAGTTTAACTATTGCCAGGCTATACTTTAGGCTTCAATATTGTCCACTCCAATAGTAATTCCTATGAAAAATATGGCAAACATAGCCTGCCCTGGCCATTGCAAAAATCTGTCTACTTTATATAGAAATGTGGAAGCATAATAGTAATAATAATAAAAACTATTTTAAAATATTAGTAATAATAATTACCAAATAACAAAAAAAAATAATAACTTATTTCAAATAATAAAAAAAACAATAAAAAATAACTACCTATAAATAACAAAATTTCGAAAACCAAAACCCAAAGAGTGAGAAACAGGTGGCGACCACTCATTTAAATTTTGCAATAGGTGGCCTGGCCTAAATTCATTGGTTAATCCGGTTTAAAGATATTTTAATTTAATTGAACAGCTATCACAGATCAACTATGTACTATCAATATTGATTTAATTTGAATCAATGATAATTTTATGGGTTTTAACATCTATGTTGAAACCATAAAATGTAATTTAAATGCAAGTACAGGGAAATTCGTAAACTATTTAAGTCTTTGATCGAGTAAAAGTTATGAAAACAACATTACTATGAAATTAAATTTTTTTTTTAATATTTCTACTACTTTGTGCCTAACTGAGACTTGAAAACTTATTATTTCAATAAATATAAAAAAAAAATATTCATGACTTCAGAATTATATATAAAGCCATTCCTGTTAAATAGAAAAATCTGTAAAACGAATTAAAAATACATTTTTTTTTCATAACTCTTTTTAAGTTGTTTTTAACAAAGATTTAAAAACCTATTATTTTAATAAATATTCTGGACAATATTGTCAAGAACTATATATAAAGCTATTCCTGTTCAATTAAAAAAACCTTCTTGTCAAAAATCTTCTAGGGCTGAAAAAATCTGCCTCCCATAAACAGTGGTTTATATGGCTTTTTGTCAGAGGCAAAGCTACATTACTTCACATTTAGAATAAATCCACATTCAACATTTTGACACCGATGATATTTTTGCCACATCAACCACATATCAAAATTAAGTTTTCATCTAATCTATCAAGTTATTAGTTTAAAAATGTTTGCTAGACAAAGTAATAAATATTTACTTGCATGCAGGACATTACTATTTTATTCAAGTTGTTCAAGATGTCATTAACTTCATAAAACTGTCGTGACAGAATTCAAAAAAACTAAAAATATGAGAATATATACATTAAATTTGTTTATTAACAACGTATAGAAATAACCAAACCACACAATTTGGAACAATTGATTGTAAACATTTTCCTTGATTTTTAACTAAAATTAATGGGATCTTTGTGAATACTAAACTTCATAATATTTAACTACAGACATTCACCATTTTTTTTCTATAAAAACCATGCGCTAATTATATAAAGAAGATGTCAAATGTTTTTCTGTTGGCAAAAAATTGAGTCACCAGTTTGTATGTCAAATCTTGTTATCATTTATCATTTCAACAATTTTTACAAAAGAATTTAGAAGAAACTTTCTCAAAATACCTAAAGTTGTTTTGTAAACATGGTTAATATTTTCATAGCACAGTGATATTTTCTAAAATTTAAATTTAAAAAAAAAACATGTTAACTATACAGGCAAGGTGTCATAAATGATACAATTGGTTTAGTGTCCTTTCCTTTCTCAAAACTAAATCTTCAAAAACTTCTTAGAATGTTTTTTAATGTAATTTCTAACCGAGAAAGTATTCTTTATTTCGAGCAGACAAAAAATTAAAGACTGTTTTTTTATTGAAAAGAATGAACTTATATTCTTGGTTTTCTGCATGTTGAACATTTCTGAGTGTTTAAAGTCAGAGGAAATTGCAAGAAATACCAAGTTATTATTGTGATCTCTAAATCTAGTTAGGAACATAATGAAAAAAAAAACTACATGCCATATTTCCAAGAAGTGAGATCTAAAAGTTATTTATGATGTAGAAACAAAAAAGATGAGCTAAGACTCTTGGAAATATAAATCTTTATTAAAGTAATGCTAAAAGTTCCTCAATTTAAAAATGCTTGTATATATTTTAATTTGGAGTTCATAAATCAGTGAAATGCTAACACTTCTTTTATAACTTTTTTTTTAACAAAATTCTTTTTAAAGTTTTCCCAAGTTTTTGCCAAAAAATATTTGCTATCCTAAAAATAAATGCTTCCCATCTTGTGCATCAATAAGATTGCTGGAAAAAATCTTGAGTTTCATTTGACCATTGATCAATAGTGATCAATTGAAGTCGCTTCAAAAATGAAGACAAGCTTTCTAAAGTAATTTAAGCAACCTCGTTAATGACATCGATCATACTCCTCTTATTAGGTGGTACATGCTAATGTAAGAATAGTTTGCAATATACGAGCATTGTTAAGTTATTTTTTTCCTCAAAATGAATTTAAAGTTTCATAAATATTGACAATTTATGATTTTAATGGACTCATTTTTCATGTACAATGGTGGCTGTTTTCAATTATAAATTGTTGACCTTGTTTATGTACACGATGCATATGATTTTAATTACTTAAATTATTATTATTTTACTTACTCTTGACTCTTGAGCTTAAGTATTATTCAAAATGCTATGAATATCAATAGTGTTTCTGATCAATCTACAATAATCAAAATTGGTGACATACAAATATTATTTAAACTTGTGTAGTTGTTATACAATTCTATATATTAATGCTTTGAATAAAATACTCTCTAAACCTTCAAATCAAAATCTTGGTTGACCATGAAACCCTTAAGGTATTTTACCTTAAATATCTAGTTCTTTCATTTATTTTAAAGACTTTCAAATAAAAGTTTTTGTTTAATCATAAATTTAAACTTTCTTTTATAATGTATGTCTTGATGACTAAATACCAGTGTAAGAATTTTATTCTATTTATTTTCATTTAAGCAAACCTTTCTGTAATTTTACATATTTTGTTATTTTGATAAAATGGCAAAATCGTTCGCCACCACAACAGCAACAATCAAAGGTCATTTATAGAAGCTGTTTTTCATTTTTCAAACACTGTTTAATAATATAATAAAGTATATAATGGTGCAATTTAACAGGTTTCAGAGAAGTGAAAATATTTGTACTTTTTCTATGGAATGCTATACTGCCCTGCTAATATCATATAATTTTTTCAACAAATTGACGTTAATTCTTCCTTATTTTTACAGACCAAACTCGAGAGTTATAAAGAGAACTTGGCAAAAGGCGAGACTCTTAATCATGACCAGCAAGAAGCGATCAAGGCGTACGATGCGGTCTGTGCCTCATTGGAGATCAGTCGAGAGTACAGCCAACAGTTCGGTCAGATAGTCACTGATAACAACAAGTTGTTGAAGAAGCAGATGAGGAAGGATCAGCTGGAGAAGAATGAGAAGGAACTGGAGAGAGTGAGAGAGATGATGAAAGTACAGGTAATTGATTAATATATCATACTTTTATAATGCCTCCCAACCATGACAACAATATTATTTCTAGCTTTTAGGTCGCATGTCTAATTGAACTTTAACTTGGTCAATCTTTGTCCTACCTCACATGCCCACCTTAATAATGTTACCCACATTAAGAAATGTGTACATTAAAAATGTGCCACCAAACAGGTCAGCACCTTCATGCTGGGGTAACCTTATCCTAAAAATAGGTAACTTTTCAATATTATTACAAACAGGCATAGAATGTGAGAGAATTCCAATAATTTTGTCCACAGCTTTTTAACCAATGAATGTTTGAATAAACTTTTGATTTTATCAATCGATCATTAAAAAGTTGAATTAGACTTTGGTTTTTGATCAACAAAAGCCCAAGTGAGGTAACTTGTTCAAATTATTATTGATCCATTTAATGCTTTAGTACAAGTTTCAATCACTCTAAGTAAAACCAACAATATTTGAGATAAACGAAAACTTTGCAAATTGGGCATCGTGGTTTTTTGGTAGATTGCAGCTATGTAACTCTTGAATTGATTCCCTTCAGGTTACCCTTCAAAAATTGCAATCAACGGAGGTGAGGACCGATTTCCTTGAAGGTAACAACGGAGCCGTGCAACTGACAAATGAAAATCTTGACCAACTTGAACAGGTGTTCAAGTTGATCACACCCGATGCAGAGACCACCGAATCACAAAAATTGGAGGTTTGTTTTTATTCACTTTAGTATAATAAATTATTCAAATGTTGATTAGTATTATTATTATTATTCACTTGTTGATTGTTGTTCACATGTTGATTTCATTTCACAATAGTAACTTGTTCTTCATTGTATTGTGCAGGTCCAAAGAATGAATACTACTAAGATTCTCAAATTTATTTAATTATTTATTTGTCATTTATTTTAATTAATTTTTTAATCTTAAAAAAATTATTCTATTTCGTAGGCTCTATGCAACTATTATAATGATAAATTAATAAATTAAATATGCCATTTAAATTCCATTGATCATAAACAAAAGTTGGTCTACCATTGAAAGGTCAGCAACGTAATTCTGTCGATTTAATTACAGGAACAAATTAATTCCGCGTCCGAGCACTTTATAGCGTTAATAGACGGCAAGGCAAAGGCACTCCTGTCCTCGACTTACAAAGAGGTTCGTGTCCTACTGCGAAAAGTTGCCTCTTGTCCCTACCCAGAAAACAAAACTGAAGCCGAGTCCAATGATCAAAATACAACCCAGGTAATTATTTGTACAGTGCTGATTAATTGTCTTTCTATTGATGTAGAATCTGTGCCAATTAGTGGGACAAAGAAATTATTTAATTAGGGCATCTATCCTACGGATACCCTATTACAATCGACATGCGTGGGTCAGTCGTTCACAATTTAGGTGAAGGTAAATGTTAAAAGTTTTTCATTTTTGATTTCAGTTTTTTTTATTGAATAAAATGTATAGATAATGATCTGAATAATAATTTTGCTTAAATAAAAAAAATCTATATTTTTGACAAAAAAGTTTTCCAGGTATTCTACCTTAAAATTTCCAGTTTTTTTCTTCATTAGTTTTGAATAAACTTTCCTCTAAACCTTCAAATAAAAATCTTGGTGAACCATGAATTTTTTAAACTTACCCAATTAATCAAGTTCATGATGGCCAAAGATTATTTTTCAAGATTTAGAAATAATTATTGGAAACAAATGAAATTAAAGTGTTTGTATAACAAACACAAGTAAATAATACTTTAAAAGCTATGTTTGTGCATTCAGACATTATAAAATTGTGTAATTGTTTAATACAATTCTATATATTAACACATTTCTTTCATAATCATTTGTTGGCAATAAATTCTCTTACACCTTCAAATAAAAATCTTGGTCAACCATGAATTTGATATATTGGCCAAGTCAAAAAATTCCTAAAATTTCTTTGAAAAATTATTTTTTTTGGAAAAAAAAAGCCCCTTAAGCTTTCTACCTTGAATCTCGTGTTCTTTCATTCATTTTAAATAAATTTTTCTCTTAACCTTCAAATATAAATATTGGTTAACCATGAATTTCAAATTTCTTATAAAATATACGTTTTAAATATTGGTTTCACAAAAAAATCCTTAGTGATATCTGTGTAGAACATTGTTATTTACTAATTAAGCTTTGTTTGAAAACCAGCTTCAATAAGTGGCCTCTGATTGGTGTTGTTGTTTGGACAGTGGTTGATTTGCAGTTTTTTCAAAATAATAAAATGTCGATTTGTAAAAAAGTTTGTTTAAATGAAAATAAGAATAACATTTCTACACTGGTGTCACTAAGTTTTTTTTGTGAAATCGGTATTTACTTATTAGAATGTACATTTTATAAGACATTTAAAATTCATGGTTAACAGAGATTTTTATTTATGTAAAATTAATTACTGAAGCTGGTTTTTCATTCAAACACGGCTTAATGATGTGTAGAATTGTATTGACAAGTTTTAGTTTTAGAAACTTTTAACGTACAAACTCCGCTTTTAAATGCATATCATTTACTCGTGCTTGCTTAAAAAATTCATGCACATTTATGATACAAACTGCAGACAGTTTTACTTCAAAATATCACGGCTTAACCAAATTTTATATCTGCATTCTACTAAAGAATTTTAATAACAAAAGTTTCTACAGCATTAACAATTACAACTGTTAACCAGTGTTTTGTTTCTTAAAGAACCAAGATTTTAAAATATTACATTTTCTTTTCAGGATGAAAATTTAATTTCCGAAAACACAAATGGACTAGACCAAAGTGAAGAGCCTACAACTATAACTGAATCAGCCCAAGAGATTACCAAAACCTCAAGCCTGGAGGCAAGTTCTAGTCTGGAACAGGCCGCAACAAATGCAATGCTATCACAAATGACAAACGCATCTTCAGCCATCAATTCATCTCTACCTGACAACGTTCTTGAGCGGATAACCGCGTCTGAAGGACCTCCGCCAGGTTTGGTCCCTCCGTCGGTTTCCCCCGTTCCCCGCCAGGAGGTCAGTAATACTGGCCCAGAATCTCTGGTTGCTGGAATGGCACAACTAAACCCCTGTCAACCCCCACCGGCCCCCAGTGTGCCAACCCCTGGTCAGTCATTCTTTACCCGATCAATGCAGCCACCCACACCTCAGCCTCAACAACAACAGCAACAACCTGGTCAGGTGACATTAGACCTCCACGATCTGGTTCCCTCGGGAGACTTTGATTTCCTCCAGGAGAGCCAAGTGCAGGAAGCTCCCCAGGTGTACATGGATCCAGCTGTCGTGTCCCTCGGAACGGTCAAACCCGAAAGTCTTGTCCAACTCCACGAACAACAGGCGCAAGAGTTCATCCAGATGCAGCAGCAGTCACAGCAGAACAATTCTATGGCTGCCGCAGAAGCATCACAGATGAACAACCTTTCGGCACAGAACAACTTCAATTCACAGACGTATCAGGGACTCGTATCACCGGCCTTCTCCCAGAACTATACTAACACCTCTGTTTCTGAAGTCAATGCCAACCAGCCTTCTCAGACCCAAGAGAAAGTCGATTTCACCACTGAAAGCTCAAACTGGGCTGACCATGAAGAACCTCAGTCCACCACTGAGGAACAGTCTGGATGGGGTAACATGAACAACCAAGAAATAGAGGAAAAGTGGAGTGTCGACTCCGAGTTTGTTTCTTCTTGGAGCGAGGAACCTACGGAAAAGAATCAAAACGAGTTCGATTGGCGGAATAATTATAATCGAGGAAGAGGAAACCGAAATAATGGTAACAGGGGAAACAATTCTGGTAATTTTAGAGGAAACCGTGGTGGCAACTATGGAAATTACCAGAATGGTTCTGGCAGCAGGGGAAACTATAACGGCAGTTTCCGTGGCAACCGAATGAACAGCCAGCGCGGCAGCGGAGACGGCAACGGCTACTTCCGAGGTGGTCAGGGCGGTCCACGTGGCAGAGGTTCCAGAGGCGGATTCCGAGGTCGCGGCGCCAACGGAAATTTCCAACAACGCTCGTATCAAAGTTCCCAATAATGACGTGCAATGTTAGATGAAAATTTGAAGTGAAAAACACTTGGTGTAATTTTTCAAACAAGTCACAGTGGTTTCTTAGATTTGACCTGTGTATTGCAATCATTGATTTAAAACGGAGAGACAGTTTTAAGGGCATTCTTTATGGGACAATTAAATGTGATAATAAATAAAAAAAATAAAAAAAAGGCAGAAAAATTGAAAAAAAAACTTCAGTGCAACTGGAATGACCAAAAAAAAATGAACTATATATTTACATTTCCATGTTTATTATGATTACTCTATAGCACTTATGTTACTTTAATCGTATCTATCGGCCCTGTTTAGGGTCCGGTTTCAAGTGTTTGTTACTTGCAGTAAGCTTTACAAATTGACTGAAAAATGCTTTGTTAGCTTTTTTGGGTTCCAAGCTGTATAGCCTCCTACCAAGTCTTCATTGATACATTTATCTTGAAACAATTTGCAATTAATTTTGATCATTTTTTACTAGAGCCATAAGTATGAAGTCTTAGCCACGTGGTTTGCACTAAATGGTTTTTATTAGTGGTCGAAAATATTTTGGTGTGCATCAGAGGTTAAAAATGTTATTTAATTTGCAATAACCTGTGCTTATTTTCAACTAATGTAGGCCATATTTTTTCAGTTCTTGAACTACGATGCCACTTCGTATAAACTAAAAGCTACATAAGCTTAACTAGGCTCTAATTTGTTTGTAATAATTCTAAACTAATAATATATTAGTCATTGAAACAACATACATGTGTATGTTGATAAGTTTTCATTCCAAATTTACATCAGAATTTGCTACAAATTTGTGAATCTTGATGTAAAATACAGATAAATTTACTGCAACAATGTTTTCACAATTCATTCAATCAAGAGCCACAAAACAAAAGCTCGATTTTCATCACTTATTCACAAAAAGCACATGCGAGTTGCGTGCTTGAATCTTCTTTGGATTCCTTTCATTTGGATAACAACTTTTCAGTTTGATTTGAAAAAAGTTTTTTTGTTTCATCGGTGCGTAATTGATTATAATTTTTAGCAAGACTAAATAAAATGCTCAGTACAAAGCTTGTTCAATAAGTTGTATAGCTGTAATTCCTGTTTTTGAAAAATACATCTACTATCAAGAATTATTTATTGAAAGTTTCCAACATTACATTGATCTCAAATAGTTAGTATTATTTCCTTAAGTTTTAAGTCTTCTGTGAAAGTTTTTTTTATAAATAAAAAACATCCAAGATATCACGTTAAATTAGAACTAAATTTCATTGAACATCTACAAAGTATTGTGGTATGACCACTAACAAGATAAAATATTTTTCTGCTTGCAGTGGCAGTTGTATGTTAAAGTTTATTACAAGCCACATGAGGCATAGGTCCATTCATTAAGCATGTTTCAACAGCTTCAATTTATTCCCAAAACAAGTTTGTTGTAATAGATGATACAAAATAAAAAAACTTTAGTTATAATTGTTTTTCATAATTGATGTGCAGATGAATAGTCTTGAAGTGGGCTTCCAATAATTAACAGTTACAGTATAACCATGATGGATAATTTATGAAGAGGTCCTTTTGTACTATTCATATTGTAAACAACTATGATGATGCAGATCATGTGAATGTGTTGTCACAAAATAAATTGCAGTCCTTTGGTATAAATAACATCAAAATTTTGGGTTTGTGTAAATACAACTGAATAAAATAGATCTACTGCCTTTAAATGGCTAATTTAATGTGATATAATGTTTTGCTTGTCTTAACAATCAAGTTCATTTTGGCTAAGAACTTGAACCAAGCTCGTGTTTTTGTTAGGTAAATTTATGTATTATGGTTTTGTCTTTTTTTTAATTGTTCACAAAGAACAAAATATGAATGTTATGTTGTGCTAAGTACCATTTGTATGTGTTTTGTTCTTAAAATTTGTGTATTTGTTTTGTTACCTATTCAAATTCAGTGGAAAAAATTTTCAAATAAAATTTGGGATGAAATGTTATCACTTTTTAAAATTCTATTTCTTTATTTAAATTTAAAAATTCTATTCTTTATTTGAATTAGAAAGTATTGGTGAAAGGAATAAAAGAATTTTCAAGTTGCAATAATTAAAATCATTCCCTTGTATTTGAGTTTATTGTGAATTCATTGTGGTGAATAGTCATCCCGGTCTTTTCTTATCAATATCGGCTTTATAAGCTGCAACTGTCCATTCATAAGCGTTGGTGTCCTTGTTTAATGATTCGAAGGATTTCAATGAAGTGTATTTTCTTTGTACAATAATATATTGTAAAATAATACTTTACATGTGTTGCATGAAAAAACTCGTGATTCAACACTTTATTCTAAGGAATTCATTTTAAATAAATAGTTTATTTCATAATTATTCATTTATTTACCCTGATCTACAGCAAAATCGTTTACCTATGTTAAAACTAAAAGCATCGCGAACTAGTAACCAATTTTGATTTATTATCATTTCTGTAATGTAAACTTTTTTTGTACTAATATTTTTTTCTATTTTTATTTCTAAAGTACTTTGCTCTTTCTAAGAAGCTAGTTAAAACTAATAAACTAGTTTATTAAATTTATTTGGTGTGGTATTGTAAAAAAGTGAACATATACAAACTTGAATTCATTTTGGAGATTAAAGAAGTAAATTAGCAATAAAACCATGACATACAAAAGTTTGGTTTTCAATAATAACCTTCGTGTGTTGCAAATGTAAAAGCAATAGCATTTTAGGCTTTGGAAGCGCTAGATGAAGGCATGTACTTCGGTAATGCAGAATCAAAATAAATTGAATATCTGGCAATGCATACATGTACATCGAGAAAAACAAGTTATGAACTGTAAATTATGCTATAAATTGGTAGTTTTTTTAATTTTTAAAATATAAACTTTACCCTATAGTAGGGGTTCAAATCTATGTATGGATATGCAATTCAAATAAGACAGCACAGAGGCACTTGTTTTTCCATAGTAGACCATACGATGGTGAAGATGAAACAATAAGTGGAATAATCCAAGCAGTCTGGGAAAACACCTGTAGTTTGATTAACATATGTCAGCTTTTTAATTAAAGACAGGAATAGTATCGAATTAGGAAGTTTTATTGATAGTTGAGTTTATTAATTTGAGAAGTTATCTGTTAATGGAGTAAACTTATTTAAATTAGGTTACTCAGATATTACTGTTGTGTAATCAATTATATCATTAAGTTGTTCTGGATTTTGAATAATGACCGTTTTATCAACTATAGTATTTGCTTTATAAAAATTCTGAAATATTTTGCAGAAATGATTTGGTTGCCTTCAGATAGTTCAGTAATGAGGGAGACTATTTTATTTTGATCATTTCAGCAATTTAGGGACTTGGATTGAAAGTAGCGTATTTTGGTTTTTGTATATTCAGTGAAATATATTTTCTTAAGAACTTAACAATTTGTGAGATTCTAGTTCTTGTTGTTAACCATTTTCCTTTGCGCTAACATTTGATTTCTTAGTTTCTTTAAATAGGATATATACCAGGGTGACGTTGGAATGATTGTTATAGCAACGTCGACTACTACAGGGCTCTTGCATACTTTCCATGAATATTTGACTATTACAAAAAACATTGGAAGCACAACTGGTAATAATAATTAAAATTACTTGTATAGCGCAAAGTATGAAATAAAAACCATTAACTCAAATGCGCTTCACATATTACTCACTTAAAAACAAAAATAAAACATAAAAAAGGTAAAGTAACTAAAATTAAAATGGGTGCTTCGTGATTGTTTTACTCTATAGTATTGAAAAGATGTGACTTTAATAATTTTTTGAAACTATTTATATTTGT
>JARUHE010314050.1:0-11841 GCA_031471125.1 Archaeomysis grebnitzkii | reverse complement strand
AACCAGACCCAACGTTGCTTAACTTCGCTGATCATACGGGAAGCGGTGTTTCAACGCGGCCAAGGCCGTTGACTTTAGAAAGCATTAATTATCTTAATAATTTTAAAAAAATCACAACTGTTTTAAAACAAATTTGTTTACACCAAAAAACTGGACTAATGGCAAGTTTTTTGAATGCAATAAACTTAGCAGCCTCACCGAAATACACATCCATATATATATCAATGGTCATTGATGCTCATCAATGGTCATTGGTATATATTCAACAGGAAACAAAACCAACAATCGGGTTTGATACAAGATATGTTGCAGAGTTCAAAAGCTCTTATTAAATGTCTTTAAAAGATGAGGCAAAATTATCTTCTTTAGATAACATAAAATGTAAACATTATTTCAATAATAAAACAGATACATTGAAGGATAAAATAAGAAGGTCTAGCACACATTCAATTAATTGAGACATTTTGATATTTTCAAATGAGAATTAATCTAGCAAAAACAATGTCTACATACAACTAAAACATTCAAATCAAAGTCCAGCAAGCAAAACCATAAGATCAAATTAAATGCACTATATCAAATAAACACAAGGCATGCAAAAAAGACTAACTTAGTTTTGAAGGATAAAAGAAACAATATTGATACTTTGAGGTCAGAGAGTGTAACAGAAATCCGCCACATATTGTTTTATCGCTCAAAAGAAGTACAGCAGATAAAGAGCAAGGAATTTCTGTCACACCCTATACAAATGAATGGCAGGCACCTTAGATTGGGAAAAGGAGGCGTCAACATTCAAACGTAAGGTACAAATAAGTTAAACAAATATGTGACGTAATATTTCATACAAGAGTCGAGGCCACTATGCGTCATATTCGTCTCGGGAATAGGCCGGAGAGATCTTCCAGCCTCCGATATTGATGGTGCGCTGGGGAGTGTTCCAGGCGCCCGACCCAGGCATAGGGGCACCCGAGGGGGGGCCGGGGGGAGGTGGGTGCACCTGGAGTCCCCCTGCACCAGGGCCTTGCCCAGAAGGGGGACCTCCATAGTACTGCTGTCTGCAAGGGCAACACCCGACATGGTTATGCATCAACAACATCATTAGGAATCACACAGTTTAAGACTGTTTTACACAAGAAATTATCTATTTATTTATTTATTACAGTTCACCCACCACTGGGGAATCAAAGTCCATTCAGCAGTGACGCAAGAAATTATTTTTAATGATTAGTTAAAGTGAAAAATAGTATTCTGGGTAATCTTTCAAATATATTCAATTTAATTAATTCATCTCAAAAAATACATTAACAAATTGCCATTTAGAAATCATAACATTAAGAACTTTATTCAAATTAAGAACATTTGTGGAATAATGTAATTTCGGTCTTTGAATAAAATCTCAACTTCAGGGAATTAATTTCATATAAAAATGGTTTCTATTTAACAACATTCAAATGTGTAAACCCAAATACTCAAATCATTACTGGCTATTTTTTGACGATTTCTTCAAGTTTAATAAAATAAACTTCCATATGAGAAACTAATTGAAAGGTTTGAAACAAAATATTACACCACATTTGTCTTAGATTTCTTAATTGGAATAAAAACTTATTATTTTCAAAGTGTTTTAAAAATATTTGAAAAAATGTGATAACAATTTCCAAGATTTACATTTTGAAAAAATCTTTTTCAAACAAAACTTTGCTTCTTTTATAAAGTGCATTTAAAAACTCAAACTCTTTTTTTTTAAAAAAAAAAGGCAATTAATTGACAATGCTAAGAGTTGTTAAAAAATAATATTTATGGTAAAAACAAAACCTTTACTGTCGTGTATGGTTCATCATAAAAAAATGAAATTAATTCAATTTAAAAACTGATGGAAGACTAATATGAAACAGAGTGCAATCAAATGTTTTTTTGAATCAACATAAACTGGTCTTGAGTGAAAGGTTTTTTAATACTTTGTTTAAACAGGAATTCAGCTACTGTTGTCGATATAAATGAAAATGTCTTCTTAATATGAACAGTTCAAGTCATCATAGGAAATGTCGAAAATGAAGAAGGCTTTAGTCCGGAATATATAAATAAACAACCCTATGCTTGCCGCTGCAGCCTGTGGGCATTTAGTACCCTAAAGCTGCAAAAATATAATTTTAACTAAGAAACAAAATAAGTTCAAACATAAAAAATGTTAATCAAAGCTGATGGACGATCCGGGAGAATACAAATATTTCCTCTTTTCTTATAATTCTCTTATAAGTTTTTATAACATTCTATAAACTTCTAAAAGCAACTTTTCAATAGATTTAAAAAAACGAACAAATCTAGAATCGGAATGTCTTCATTTGAAATCCTCACCAGAGGAAGCCTGGCCAAACCAAAACATGTTATCTCACTAGAGTAGGCAGTACAGGCGATTAAAATAAGAACAATGGTTAAAAATACACTTGCAAGGCAGAAATACCGGCAGAACATGATCAACTCCTGAATGTAAAAGAAAGTTACGAGTTAGCCTAGTATGCCCTATCCACAGCCATGTCAACTCAACATTGGTATGCCATGGAAGGTGGTGATGCATAATATATTAGGGTGGATGGATCTTATCTTGCAGCAAAAGTCCTTTGAATTCATTCAGCCCCATCAAAATAGAATAAATTTTCCAAACAAGCTCCGACGTTTTGTTTATTCTATCGGCTCATCTTTTGCCTTGCCCTAGATTTCTATTTGATATTTATTTATTCCTGTAAAATTTATGTGCCTGGGAAATTATTGAATAGCTGCTCCAAAACATAATAGTCTGCAGGAAATATTTCTTTATCTCATTAAAAATCAAATGAGACGAATAGTAATTTCATTAAAAATCAAATGAGACTAATACTATTTTAAATGTTAAGCAATGAGAAACAATCTGCAGGAATAGAAAGTTTTATCATCCTCCTAAATGAATCACTCCCACATGAGAAAACTGTCAGGTCTGGCAAAAGATTTTGTCGTGAAGGAATTATTTTCCAATACAGTCAAATGATTTTTAATTAAATAACCGAGAAGAACGTCAAATTTGTCAAGGTCTGGCTTATATATTTAAAGATCTGAATATAAAATATTTTTAAATTGTGCAGTTTATAATTTCATCAGAGAATCTATCCATAAGGTCAAAAAATGTCATGTTTTATTTTATAAGTTTTTGAAATGAAGTGTTATTTACCTTACAACTAAAAATCATACCAAACCCACACTAAACTTTCTAAACAATATATTGAAGATGTTAATTTTCAAAAAATGTTAACAATTCAATGTTATATACACATATCTATTTAACGTGTTTGTTCATGCATTTTAAAACAAATACATAGAGAGATTTAATGAAAATAATGATAGAGAACTGAAGAGAAAATTGTAATCAAATTATTTCAAATAAAATCATAGTCAAGCAACACAAAACATTGAACTAACAACAGAGTCTCGACTCACCCTGGTCCTGGATAATAGTATGGCGGAGGTCGTTCGTACTCAGGTGAGAGGCTTGGCTGACTCGTGTAGCGAGGGGGTCCTCCACTGCAAAACAATGTTCAATGTTCAATATTCAATAAATAGTGATCAAAGAAAAAATGTATACAAAATTAACCTCGACTATACAGGCAAACGTTCTTCTTGTCCGATGGTTCAGTCAGGTTTGATGGGAAGGGAAGATTCTTTAAACAATTTTAATTACAAAACCATCATCCAGTTCTATTCTGGCAGACGGCATTTTTCTTACCTCCTCAGTAAATGGGTTTGATGACCAAAATAGTTTGAAACAGATCAATCTTCATTGAAGAATTACCAAAGCAAATTCAGCCAGAGATTATTTAATTCCCCAAGAATACAAGATTGGGTTACCAAACCCAAGGATGCTAAACTGACTACTTCAACAATCACAAATGGTGGGTTTACTTATTTGGTAAATTGTATTGAAACAACTACTTACATCACCAACTGCAACCTTAACAATAAAAGACTTTAATCAAAATTTCATTTGGGATTAATTTCTAGGTTGACAAATTCAACCATTAAATGACATTGCCTTTGCCAATCTCAAAAAGGTTAAACTTCTGGAGGCTTACTCGGCATTTTCGAAATTGTGAGGAGGTGAGGTGTGTGGTGCAGTAATATTGTGAGGGTCGGCAGAGTAGGCTGCGCCAATGTGTGCACCAGGCTCGTAATCTCGGGGGCGGCTGCGCAGCTTTTTGTCGTAGCCACTGGGTATGGATAAACAATTTATTAGGCTTCCTATAAGACCAATTAACTTAAGTTGAGATTATCATTCAATATACTTCTCAAAAGACCAAATGTTCACTTACGTTGTTAAAGGAATGTTGTCTCTTTCAGCATATGCGTCATACATCGATTCATGGCTAAAAAAAAAATAAAGTTAGTTTTTGAAGAAAAAAAAATTGAACTATATTTTCAGGGCAAAACTAAAATTTAAAACGTTCTGGATATGGCCAATATTCTCAGCCCAAGTACTACAATCAACAAAATGTAAACCATTAAATTCTTTCACAATTGTTTCCTACCAAACTATGGAATATATAATCAATGTGAAAGAGCAGATTAGTATTTTACAAAGCATTTCAAAAACAACAAATAAGCAAGGGGTTAATTTTTTAAACTTCAAAAACTCAAAACTCAATTCAAGTTTAAATGTATTAAAAGTATCTAAACATACTTTCATAGATTTGTTCACTTATTAACAAAAATTCAACGAATAGAAAATTTTAGAAGCATCATTTTGTAAAAGGAATGGAAGACGAGTAACGATCCCATTTTATGTATTTCGCAAGTAAAGTCTAAGCCTTCATAATTCACGAGCTAATTTGGTATTTTTAGTCGTTGGTATCATGTAAAAAAAACTTATTTAATTTATTGACATTGGGGTGCATTCAGTTTTTTCCCTTATGGCATGACCACTTGAGTAGCCTGTTTCAGATTCTGTTTTGAATGCTAACAAACGCATTGCTGAAATATAAATTTGTTCTAGATTTGGATACATAACAGAGCAAAATTGAACCTTCTGTATACCATACAAATTACATAGCCTCTTTGTACCCCTTGACATTGGAACCTATCAACTAAGAAATTATCATCACAGTTGTCTATTATGTTGAATGTCATTTGCTCATCATAGGAAAACAAAAACAATTAAGGTTTACATGAAATACTTTTGTGTAACTTCAAACTAAATCTACTCAAAACTACTTTTTTGGAAAGGGATATGACTTCTCAGTTATTCATGGACTAATGTTTCTAGGTGAACTTGCCTTCTACCAGCTGCATATAGGATTTTATTTGGTTAAAAACTTTGATATCAAACTGCTGTTAAATGTTTTAAAACTAGCAAAATGTGGATCATTGTTCAGGAAACAAAAAAGGTTAACCAAACTTTTAAGAAAGAAATGAGGAAAAAACTATATTTTTTTTGGAAATAAATTACCATTAGTTAAATAACCTTCAATATTTTTGGTTGATGTGAATGCAAATGACGATATCATAGTAGAACACCTAAGCCTTAATTAACCAAAATCCAATGCACTGACTTTGACCTATAGCTTAGAAAACGTGTGAAAATGTCACGTATGCAGCCTTTATCAATTTGTATAAAAATTCAATGAAAAATTCCTTTTATAGTTGTTCAAAGATTTTAAATAGATACCAATATATAAAAGCTTTAAATATTATGTTTTTGGCTCTTTACATCAAATTAACAAATGTTTTCAAGAAAGAAAAAGAAAAATTTCCGCAACAACAGAAAAAATAAATTTCAAAAGAATGAGACTATTGATCACAATTGAACAAACAAACAAAAAGATTAGAGTCTTTTGCTACAGTAACATTTCACCTTATTTGATAAATAGTTGGCAGAGAACTGTGAGTAAATTGTAATGTAAAGAGTAAAAAGGACATGCATATATACAAACACGGATACATTTGCGAGTTTAGCACAAGAGCATGTCATTCACCTTTTGTAGATTTCTCTCATCACAAAGAAAAACCAGCAAAAGTTTTTGACAAATATAACACTGCATGATCAGCTGAAACACCAGCTGTGGGGCAAGTTCAATTCAGTCTATAGAAGTAACATAATTACGACATCATCTTAAATGTATTTTATAAAAAATTTGAACTGTTTGTATTTTGAGAATATAGAAAGTAGATTTTGCAATTATTATTGTTGAGCATAATTTTACGATAAAAACTTGATTTATTCGAAAAGATAAAACTGTTATATTGCACTTCATTTGAAAGGTGAAAAATAAACATTAGGTTATGGGTATATTGCAAACAACCAATTTCTATCATTATATAAGTACAACACCAAAAACTGTAATGGAAGTGTACATTTTAAAAACAAAGCCAAATTATTTATACATTACATCCCTTAATTCTTAGACTAAAATTAGCTGTAGAAACCAATTTTCTAGTAATATTTTGTATTCCTTAACAAGAATATAGCACTAGTTACAAAACCAAATAATGCTACCTATAAAAAGAAGGCCAACATAATTACAAAGAAATTTCCTAAACTATACTTGGGGTTCAGAGTGTAGCTGCAAAGGCCCTTATTGTTTAAAAAACCATGTTGATGCACTCAGTTGAAAAGGTTTCTATTTAATATACTTTCAATTTATCCAATTTATTTTGTTTCAAAGAACACTCCACACTTAACAAGCTATAAAGAAGATTAAAGAAAAAGGCTCAAATTCATTTTTTCAAACAAATTTGCATTTGAATTTTCACTCAAGCATTGTAACTGGAGATTAACTCACCACGTGTGAAATAATCCTATCACCAAAAAGGTCGACCTACAAGAACCTTGTTTTATTTCCAAAATGAAAGAAATAAAACAGTTTCATTTTCACGAAACTTTAGGCTGATCAACATAGACTTAATGATTGACACCATGAAACCAAAACCAATTCTTATTTCTAACTTTCTAAAATTAAAAAAAAAACATTAAGATTAATTTTACTGCACCAAAAATGAGGATTAGTATAAAAAAGTTCATACAAATGATGAAATGATGCAAACAAATTTCTTTACCAGCTCTTATCAACAGTTTGAAAACAAAATTTAGGATGAACCAAAAAACAAAATACAAAACTACTTGTTTTCTAATACTTTCGAATGGTTGTAAGAAATGATGTATGTAAATAATTTATCTTCTTTTATTCAGTGGTAAAAAGTATTCTCCAATAAACTACTTACGATTCAGTCAAAGGACCCGGATATGGTTCAGTTTTGCGATAAAGGGAAGCTAGATGAACAGCAAGAATCATACATGGTATGAAAAAGAAAAAGCACCAGCCAACACTCGCCCAAAATCCATTCTGGAAGTAAAAAAATGTAAAAAAATAAATAGAAAAATAAAAATTGACAAGCAAGAAACTACAAAAAAATTATTCGACATTTATTTAAGGACTGTTAACATTAAAGAGAGAACATAAATGAAAATACTTTCTATTAATTAAAAAATCAAAGTACAAAACTTATGACAGAACATTTATTCAATCTTTTGCATAGTTATGCTATAAACAGTTCCTTCAAAATGAATTAAAATTCAAATTAATAATTATGATATTTACAGAAAAACTTCAAATGAAAAAGACAAACAAAAGAAATTAAAACATGATAATACAATGAAATAACGACAACAAACTTACAAATGGATAAAGAATGTCTTTGCAAAGGGCCGAAGTCGTAGCATTGTAAACCGTGGACATTGGGGCACAGTGACCAATCTCCTTGTTTATGGCAACATTCAGGTGTTCGACATAATCGTCGACGTCGTCGAAAAACGCGGTTGTGAAACGATTCACCAACTGAAAGAAGAACAAAAATTGAGTAACGACATTTTTATTCTCATAAATAAAGATATAGCAGAATTACAGAATTTATTAATTTCATGCAATGCATGGCTGGTAGGAATAAGTCATGGAGGGATTCAATGATATTAAACCTCTTATTGATACTGGAAATTGTACATCAAAAGTTATACATTTGAGAATGATATACCGAATTGGAATCCTTGGATTCTATCAAACTGTATTAACTCTCCTTCATTTTGCACAACATCTCCAAAACCAACTTTTAATTTTTCAATAAAAAATATTTAAATACATACCGCTAGAATTTCAGCTGATCCATTTGTTTGTAAATAAGATTGAGCAAATTCAGCTTGAGCAATAAGTTCATTTATAGCCACATCAAGACTCGTTTGGTTGAACTTGAGGGTTATGTTCAACCTTGCTGTAGTGTTCTTTAGGATTAAAGTGTTTTTGTGGATTGATACTAACCATCTTTGCAAGCCCTGTAGATAAACATGATGACATTGAGTTTTTTTAAGATCATCTGATTTATGTTATATATTTTTTGTATTTGTAAACAGAACTTAGAAGTTCAAACAGAAAAAATAAAAATCATAAAATAGCCAATAAATAAAACAAAACATAATATTCATAAAACAATTGTGGAGAAAAGTTGTTTGTATTGTTATAAAGCATTTATGTAACAAGTTTTACGTGATTTGATCAATAAGCAAAACATTTAACATTTTGTTGAATGTGAAATTTAGAAACATTTAAAAGTCTTTCAACATAATATTTTGCTCATATCTTGACCAATAAATAGTTGTTTTCAGAATAAAAAGGCTCAAGCAATTTTAATGAGAAGGATCGACAGTAAAAACGAGGTTTCAATTAACATTAATATATATCTTTTATAATATGAACTAAAAATAAATTTCACATTATAGATAGGCACATTTCCCATAAAACACCATTCCACTCTAATGATAAAGAACATCAGGTTCATTGATAGGAAAAACAGCATCACCAACAAAAAAATAGAATTTACCTCAAGATAAATGGCATCATTGGTTAGCTGAGCAGAAACGTTCATGCCGGCCGGCAACATGTCAGCAGTCTGGTTAAGCAGGCCAGCTAATTCAATCAAATTAATTTTTAGGACTTCTTGTTCGAGCTGAAATTTGGATTGATCATATTTAATAATATTATTTTTGGCTTTTGTTTAAAAATAAAAAATATTTGACAAAAATGGATAGATTATATAAGTCCTTAATATCAATCAAAATAATTGTTTTAAAATTATCAAATGAGATTCAAAATGTAAATACTAAAAATACTTAGATCTTTATAAATGAACACATATCAGACATTTCTAGTCCTTTTGATAAAGAAACCCTATGGGGTTATAATCCATATCTCTGAACTCAACAAGTCCATAATTGATTCAATAAATTAAAGTTTAAGAAAAAACTATTTAAGATATGTCATTCCCAATGCATATATCTTTCATTGTGTTAAATGATCATTGCTCTAAAATAAAATAAATGTTTAGCCTACTTTGAAAAAATCACAGCTTCATAAACATCATAAAAATGCAGTTATTTCAACAATTTTTTTATTCAAGAGATGTCACTATTAATGCATACATCTTTCACATGTCAAAAAATCATTGCTCTAAAATAAAAATAAAATGTTTAATCTACTTTTGAAAAAACAAGAGCTATTTCAATAAATCCAAGTTTCACACATTTTTTAAAGATATATGATTCATTCCTAATGCATATATCTTTCATTTATGTTAAAATAAAAAAGTTTAGTTTACTTTGGAAAAACCCACAAATAACTAACAGCTGTAACAAAAATACTAAAGAGTAACTCATAGTTAATCATGAATTTTACTTTGTTAAAAAGTGTTCAACACTTTTAGTATTTAAAAATCTTTTTAATAGTTTCATATTTTCAATTTTTAATTTGTATTATATATAATTGCAATAAAATTAACTCACAATATCCGTATAAAGGTTCCACAACTCTGGTTTGGCAATAGAAGAACCAGCCAAGTGTTTCAACTGCGTTCTAGCATCATCAGACAAGATCTCAATTTTGGTGTCTACCTTGATTTTGTTTTCCAAGTCCTCTATCTGCAAAAATCAAAATGAATCGATGTGGCTAAAAATTGCTGCAAAAAAGGTACTGTTGCTCAAAAGCTGCAAACATATTTTTAACTGAATAAAGTTTATTCCATCTCTGAAACTAAAGGACAATAACAAACATGTTAACTAATTTATAATAAATTAATAAATTAAGAATGTTAAAAATATATTGATTTTCTGCTTGAATGTAAGTTTCTAACATTATTTGAATCCTTTTGAGATATCCTAAGATACTAACAAAAAATAACTACAATTTTATTGGCAAGATATCCAAGCAAGTTTACCTGTTTGTTGAGATTCAACTTTTCTCTGTAGTTCTTGACTTCATTCACTCGATTGTCCATCATATGTAGGCTCAACACGGAGTATATACTTTCATTATTATGGCACTTGCTGAAAAACAAAAAACATGTTGGAGATTCATTTCTGAAATCTGCATACGTGCAGATGATTGATAGTTTTGGCTGGCAATCACTTTTAAATATATTTCATTATATTATGCCACACCAAACACCCAACTATTGTTGAATAAGTTTAAGTTTCAATAAAGTTGCAAACAAATTGTTGAAGTAAAATTTTCATGTTTTATAGGTAAAAACAGAAAGAGTTATACAATTTTAATTGAACTGTAGATCGAAATAAATTTCCATTTTTTAACTGCAAGCATTGTTTTTCGTTTCATTAACAATTAATTATTTCAAAGAGATTATTTAGTTTGGTGTCAATATTCCTAAAAATAAACTGTGTTTATCACAAGAAATGATTTGAAAAAAATAGCCATAATATTTTTTCAAAATATAAAAAAACTCACCTGATCATTTCATTCAGTTTTGGTACTTCTCCCTTTGAGTAGATTTTTTCAAGTTTGACTTGTTGAGCAATTAAATTGAAAACATCAGAGTGGCTCGGATCTCTGAATGGGTCGCAGATAAAGATTTCGCTTGCACTTCCAGCGACAAACAATATTGTGGTAGCCACCATAATAACACTCGAAAAAAGGAATGTCGTTCCAACACCACTAGAAGAGAAAAAAGTTTGGTGAAGTTATATCCTCAAAATGTATATGACTAAATCGGACTACAGCTACTGCAGTCATAAATACAAATGTTGTGGCTGCAACAATAACAATGCTAGAAAAGAGGAAAGTTAGTCCAATACCACTGCAAGATGGAAAGAAATTGTTGAGATTTTGTTTTCAAAACTGATACATTAATAATGTTCCACAAATTTTCAAGATTTCTCTGCGAGATAATACTTGCTGTGAGATCTATGCAAATCAAATAGATGAATACATTTAAGTATATTGCTTAAAATCAGTATTCTTTATGCTAATACAGGTCCTTTATATACGAGGATATATATGAACTGCAATTTAATCTCCTTTATCTAATATTTAATTAAAAGTATTAAGATTGATCAATTCAAAAGTATTTTATATACTTTTCCCTGAAATAATGTTGGTAACACATTTTTGAAATTTGCTCTTGTTCAAATAGTTGATAGATATGAAAATAAAATGAATGAAGATGATATTTCCACGTACCACATGAGCCATACAGCACCGGTGCTTTTATGGCAAGAGCTGCTTTCATCGGGGAGGCGGCCACAGCACCCGAAGAAAATCCCGAAGACAAAGAACAGTGTGATGAACAACAATAAAAAGCACAAGGCCAAGAAACTCCAAAACCTGTTGGAGAAAAAATGTAAAAGTTTTGAAATGTGTAAACAGAATTTATTTTCAAGGGACCACACAATTTTTAATATATATTAAACACCAGATGCTGTTGGCGACAGCACTCTTTGCCATTGTAGCTAATGTGCTGTATAATATTCTATAATAAAAAAAA